>JAVDBV010052402.1:0-19042 GCA_032619315.1 Piper longum
CAGAGCATACTAGAATTAACCAATGGCCCTGATACCAATTGTTGTGAAAAACGGGTAATTTTCACCAAAGATAACTAGTTCACTGTGAGAACTATTACCTAGATGACAAGCGTGAAAACTATTGTACTAAATAATTACCCCAAGATAAAGTTCCCAGGAAAGTTGGTGGGACACGATAATCCGCTTAAAAACCAACTCCTAGACAGAATTTTATCAAGACAAGTAATATAAATAGCACAATAATTAATACCAACTATACCCGACAATAGCTATTAAATAGACAAGAAAAGAACAAGAACAAACACAAGAATTTAACGAGGTTCGGCAATTGCCTACGTCCTCGGACACTACGAAAATAATATTTCACTAAAGAGAAATATTACAAAGAGAGAAAGAATTACCGATGGTAGAAAAGACAATTACTACCAGTAGAAAGGGAAGTAGGTAATTCGGGATTACCCTTTGGGATGAATTAAACTTGAGGGGTGATGGTTCCTTATATAGGGAGAGAGCACCCCCCACATCCTTCCCACAATAGATGTGGGATTTATACCATTCAACACAAGCACTTATATAACATTCTCATTCTCGAAGGTCATTTTCAACAAACAAAAAGAACTGAAGACTCAGCTCGCAATGTCCCTGTTCTCCTTCAGAAGATCTTTTTGGAGTGGTTAATGCATTTGACTTGATCATGGCTACTCGTCAATTGAAGTAGGAAAATTGTGATGTTAAAATATTTTAGAAATGTTTTTTTTCCCACTCGCTCCTTATTTCAAATATCTCTTAATTTGATTCCATCTCCCGTTCTAAATGAAATAAGCAAACTGCCTATCTCTGTCATTGCCATTCTCTATTATTAGTATTTAGGAAACAAGAGAGGAGATGTTCTCTTTCAAAAGCTATGATGGCATTTGGAACAGTGTTTAGAGAGTTGTTGATGTCATTAATTTCTTTCATGAACAAGCACTTATATAACATTCTCATTCTTGAAGGACATTTTCAACAACCAAACAGAACTGAAGATGATACTCGCAATGTCCCTGTTCTCCTTGGGAAGATCTTTTTGGAGTGGTTAATGCATTTGATCCCTTTGCACATGATAAATGCAACTGAACCAAAGTTCAGCAGATGAGATATCTGCTATATCACTTACAGGCGATCCCTTTTGTGTGTGCTTTGCTTCTGAGACATTTGTGGCCATTAGTTAGTTACTGAAGAATGTTCAAAAGATCAGCAATTATATTATTTTTGGAGAAGTGGTGTTCTTATAAGATTGGATGTGGTACACATTAGTGTAATTGTTGAATAAATATTGAATGATCTTTCAGATAACTAGTTTCTTTGGAGAGTTCATTAACATGTCAAGTAATACTAAGGCCTAGCTAGAGGCAAAATATTCTTCTAGAACAAAACCTACTAATCCAAAGTGTCGTTTCCAGTACCTTGTGTTTGTTCTGAAAAATAAAGGGTATTCTTTTGTACAGCAAAGCTTTGAATCAGATGTATTAAGACAAAGGGAGGTAATTTGGAGGACCAGACAAGTTAAACTAAAACAAAGGTTGGTAATTTGATCTGGGAATTATTAAGTTTTGCCTGCTGTTGTCACACTTATGAGAAAAAACACAGCTTTGTTTGAAGTAAACTTGGCAGTTGAGGATGCTTTTTGTCGGCAAATACTAGACCTAAGTCACCTAAACAAAATTATAAAATGGCACACATTTGAATCCTTCCTTCCAGCCAGCCAGCCACGTAGTTGGTGACTAAGATAGGGGTACATTAATAGATATGGATTAGTCTTCAAATTATTTAAATAAAATTTACGAAAAAAACATTTAGTGTGCAAACTGACGTTAAGGCAATTTAATATATATCTATTTGAAATACAACATATGTTTATCAATTGCAAAGGGTTGAAATTGAATATTGAACAGACAACAGAAAGGGGAATGGTAGCTAAAAGGATATATGTATTGGCCAGCAGTGAATTAACTGAGTTAGTAGCTCCTTCTAATCTGCCCACCATGTTTATTATGGGAGAATACTCATCCAGGTATAAGATATCAAACTCTTTTTTACAATTCATTAGCATGGACCGTGTCAAGTACCTTGAAAAGCAGCTATCTGCACTTGGAATGTTGTTAGGATTGAGATATCTTGAAATTAAGATATCAAATCTCACGACACTGCCTGCGGAGATTGGAAACTTGACACATTGTTTGTGTTAAAGTTGGTGGATTACAAGATTCTAACTTGGCTTCCAGCTTGTTGAGCTCAGAAAACCTTACATATTCAACTCGGGCATAACAACCTTGAACTCAGAACTTGAAAATTTAAGAAATCTTGAGATACTTGTCATTGACAATTATTTGAATCGTGAAATTACTGTGATTCCGAGTGTTGTTGTCAAAGAAGTTGTTGGGTCGTTGAGCAAGTTAGAGGAGCTAGGCATGATAATTTCAAGGTTGAAGAGAGTTGTTGAAAGCGCCTCCATTGATGAAGAAGTGATTGAGGAGGACGTTGAGATAGTAACAGGTCTGGAGCAATTGTCATCCTTGAGAAATCTGAGGACGGACAAGTCGCCTATTGACAAATTCATGATGCCTCATTCTGCAAGGTCATGTCTATTTCATCTTAACGAACTTCGTACAAGCAGCTGCAATAGACAACAAACAATCCAATTTGATGAGAAACACCACCAAAGTCTTAGCTACTTGAGCATTTATTCTTGCAATTCTCTGAATCACGTGATCGAGCTACAACATCTCCAACGTCTCCAGCAACTTTGGATTTGTTATTGTCCTAATTTGGAAGGAGACAATGGAAGCTTGCTATCCGATACACCCCCTGTTTGCTTTCAACAACTCAAATCATTAGAAGTCGATTATTTGAAGATAAGAAGCATTTCTAGGGACAACATCTCCTTTCCTTCCCTCTTGAAGTTCACTTTACGCGATAGTTTATGATTAAAGAAGCTGCCGCGAGGTCTGATGAACAAAAACAAGCCATTGGAGGGTCAGATTCAAGGAGCTGGGAAGTGGTGGGAACCAATTCAGTGGCAAGACGATGAATTCAAGTCCCATCTCTCCCCCCTATTTCAAGAAAAGCCATGATGATACAATCTTAATCTTTTCCCAAAACCCAGTCTCTTACCAAATGAGTAATTATATTCATTTTCTCCATTTGCATTTTGACATTGCATCTTCTTATGAATTTTAACAGGATCAAAGATTATTTTCTCCATTCTTTTATTCCATCATTTGCATTTAAAACAGAGTATGATCGAGTTTAACTGGTTGTAATTTTTGATTTGTGAGTGAAGGTATTTCTCAGTATGATTCGTGAGGCTTCTATTCACTCTTCCTGCATTGCTGCTTCTTGTAATTGTCTACTGACTGTTGTGAAAATATGAATTTTGTTCTTGATGTCTCTGTTCTTGCACTTCTTTACCATCGGAACTTGTGAATGTTTCATCTAGTTACGATAGGCTATGAGTCAAGATAAACATTTTGGAGGACTTGAGGTTGCCATGGGGGAGGTCTGAGTTTGGTGCACCATGCCCAAGGTTTAGCTTGACATTTGGAGCACCATGCCAATCATAGATCACATTCATATGTAAGACAAACAAGAGGGAATTATGAGCACATAGCTGGTTCATATAAAAGAGAAAACAACTATGTAACTAGCAAAGGAGCAGGAATGGATGTGGCAGATTCTAAGTCTAAAGAGGCAACTTCAGGAAGGAAATTCACTATCAAACTGTTGCAAGAAAGGAAGGAGGCACGTCTATGTTTCAAATGTGATGAGAAATTTATTCCTGGACACAAATACAAAAGACAATTCACCATTGAAGTAGTAAGAGATGAAGACATATCGGAGCAAGAAGACAGTAAACAAGAATCGGATTCCGGTCTACCAGCTATATCTCTTAATGCATTAACTGGCGCCACAACTACTAACACCATGACAATGTTAGGGAGAGTGGGTGGACATCAAGTAGTAGTACTGATAGATTCGGGGAGTTCACACAATTTTGTCAATGCAAGTCTAATCCAGAAATTGAAGTTACCAGTGCAGACAAATAATGGTTTGAAGGTTCAGATAGCTAATGGTGGGAAGATGAGTTGTGGGGACAAATGTGTGGGCACTATGTTAGATCTCCCTGGATATAGTACTGTTTCAAATTTCTTTATACTTCAGCTGGAGGAGTTTGATATGGTTTTAGGCATTCAGTGGCTGAAGACATTGGGATCAATATTGTGGAACTTTGAATCCCTTAAAATGTCTTTCACTGAAAATGGAAAAACAATAAAGTTACAAGGTCAACTTACTCCACCAAGTCAATTGTGTGACAAGAAACAGATAAATCAGTCCTTCAAGAAGAGAAAACAAGGTTTACTAATGAATCCACGGGTACTAAACAATAGTAACACCAAGCAACAAATTCCCTCATTATCAACCCTACAAGAGGAACAATTGGACAATGTACTACAAAAATTTGAAAATGTTTTCGCTGTACCAAAAAGTCTGCTACCACAACGAGCTTATGATCACCATACAACTCTAAAAGAAGGAACTTTACCTGTGGCCGTTAAGTCATATAGATATCCTTACTTTCAAAAAAATGAAATAGAGAGGCAAGCCAAGGAATTACTCGAGGCAGGGATAATTCAGCCAACATCAAGTCCATATTCATCTCCGGTGTTGTTGGTCAATAAAAAAGATGGAAGTTGGAGGATGTGCATAGATTACAGAGATCTTAACAAGGCAA
Source organism: Piper longum (assembly GCA_032619315.1). NCBI lineage: Eukaryota > Viridiplantae > Streptophyta > Magnoliopsida > Piperales > Piperaceae > Piper > Piper longum. The sequence goes on from JAVDBV010052402.1 coordinate 4,772, forward strand.
CCATCAAGGACAAATTCCCCATCCTCAACATTGATGATCTCTTGGACGAATTACTACGACATGCCACCACCAACATTGCTATCTTACATTCTTGGTACAACAAAAACAGGGGAAGTAGATGGACTTCTACACTACAGGGATCAATTACTATGAGAATTGAGAGAAAATTTGACAGCTTCACAGTTAAGGATGAAACATTACCATGACTTGCGTAGAAGAGATGTTGAGTTTCAGGTTAACCAGCAAGTATGTTTGAAGCTACAAACCCACCGACAAAATTCATTGAGAACAAAGAAGTCCAACAAATTGGCTGCAAAATTTTATGGGCCATTCCCTATCATCCCACGCATTGGGCAGGTTGCCTATAAGCTGCAACTTCCTGCTGATTCCCAACTTTATAACGTCTTCCATGTTTCTCAATTGAAAGCCTCAGTAGCAGCTGATGTTCATGTGCAATCTTCTTTACCATCTGCATGTCAACCAGAAGAGTGTTCTTTGTAGATTGTTAATGTTTTAGTAACCTTGAGGGCAAGGTTGTTTTCAATGGGGGGGGGTACTTGGTATGAATAAAGTGAGAGGGGTATTGTGAAAGGGGCATTATTCCCACATTCCCGATTTCAGCTCGTCATCGACATCGCGCCGATGAAGAAGTGCGGTTGGCAGGGAAAAGATCTTCCTGTTGATGTTGTTGAAGATGATCGTTCAACACTGATTACTAATTCTAACTACTAATTACCAGTAATGGAACAAATTCGCATGCCCACTCAGTCCACAAGTTGCTCTGTTTTTCATAGGTGATTAACTATAGAGTTAGCAGGGAAACCATAGAGAAGACCAAACACGAGGCTAAGGAACTCTTTTGGAGTTCCATTTTCTAGAACGATTACTACAGAAACAATGACTGCCCTTACAAGTACTCTCTTCTTCTTCAACTTTTTATATTTGTACCTCTTAAACCATTCAATCATTCTCTGAAGCTTTTTCATCTAGCTTTTTCACGAGTCCGAAGTACAAAAATTGTTGGGATTAACCAGAATAAACTAAATACAAATCTTCTATTTCAACATATAAAGATGAGAGGTTCTAAACAAATAGAGAAATAAGACAAACCAATTTTACTTAGAAAACCCCAAATTTGGGGAAAAAACCACGGGGCAAACTATCACAAGTTTGATACAGAACAGATTCTCAGGAGAACAAACTCCCCAATACCAATTTACTACTGTACTTTTTACAAAATTGGTATTGGATGAGAAAGAAAATAAAGAATTACGGATTACAAATATAAGAACTTGGTGAAGTTACCATTGACGATTGTAAGCAAATCTCAACAAAACATTCACCTTTCTTCAATCCACACAATTTTCTTTCTCCCTTTGCAGCAGTAGTTTTTCTCCAAAACCAAAAACCCAAAAACCGAAGAAGAAAAGTGTTGTACGCTGCTTTTATTCCTTTCAACAAACAGAATCTGTAAATTTAGATTTTTGCCCAAAATAGGGTTGTAATTTCATGTATTTCCAGAGGAGGTACAACCCAACAAACCTCCCCTTCCCGACTCCATGAAATACCTCTAGCCAGCATGGGAAGCTCCATCCATACCTACTCCATTCCTGCAGTAAACATGTTTTTCCTTTGACACAACTTTAGTCATCACGTATGCAATATTCCTTTCAGTATGGATTTTTGTTAACTCAAGAGATTTACTTTCTAACACATCTCTTACCGAGTGATATCTCACATCAATGTGTTTGCTCCTTGAATGAAAACATGAATTCTTACTCAGGTGAATTGCACTATGGCTATCACAGTGCACAATGTATCTGTCCTGTTTAACACCAATTTCATTCAAAAATCTCTTCGTCCACAACATCTCCTTGCAAGCTTCTATATCATCAATAAACTCAACTTCAGTTGTGGATAATGCAACACACTTTTGCAACCTAGACTGCCAAGATATAGCCCCATTAGCAAAATTAACAACAAACCCAGATGTTGGCCTTCTTGTCTCCAAGTCACCTGCCATGTCTGCATTCGTGTAGCCAATTAACAAAGGTATATCACTTCTAAAACATAAACACATTTTTGATGTACCTCTCAAGTACATCATTATCCATTTAACTACTTGCCAATGCTCTTTGCTCGGATTTACTAAATGTCTGCTAACTGTTCCAATTGCATATGCTATGTTTGGTCTTGTACAAACCATAACATACATCAAACTACCAACTGCAGAAGCATAAGGAATCTTTGTCATTTCCTTCGTCTCTTTTTCACTTAAATCACTTTTCTTCAAATTGAAGTGATCCCCAAGTGGAACCCTAACCGGCCTTGCATCTTTCATGTTGAATTTTTCAAGTACCTTTTCTATGTACCTTTCCTGTAACACCCAAAGCTTACCAGCTCCCCTGTCATGCTGAATGGACATTCCCAAGATTTGCTTTGCCGGTCCCAAATCCTTCATTGCAAAGGATTAAGCAAGTTCTTCTTTAAACTTGCAATCTTGGCCCCATCATGTCCTACAATCAACATGTCATCCACATAAAGCAGTAGAATAATAATGTCACCATCATCAAACCTCTTCATGAGCACACAGTGATCAGAAACATATTTCTTGTACCCATTGCTTTCCATACAAGAATCAAACTTTTTGTACCACTATCTAGGAGCTTGCTTCAAACCATACAAACTCTTTTTCAGTCTACACACAATCTGTTCCTTTCCTCTGACTTTAAAACCCTCTGGTTGCTCCATGTATATAGTCTCCTCAAGATCACCATGAAGAAAAACGGTCTTCACATCTAACTGTTCAACTTCCAAATACAAACTTGCAGCCAATGCCAGAACAATTCTAATAGAAGACATTTTAACAACAGGAGAAAAGATTTCATCGAAATCAATACCTTTCTTCTGTTTGAAGCCCTTCACCACCAACCTTGCCTTGTACCTTGGTTGTGTATTATTTTCTTCATACTTAATCCTGTAAACCCATTTGTTCTTCAATGCCCTCTTCCCCTTAGGAAGATCCACCAACTAATAGGTATGATTATCATGCAAAGATTTTATCTCATCTTGCATTGCCTTCAACCACTTATCATTTTCTACATGAGATTTTACCTCACTGAAATTTTCTGGTTCGCCACATTCAGTGATTGTCACGTATTCTGATGATGGATATTTTATTGATCGAACTGGTTCACGAGCTGATCTTCTCACATTAGTTGGCTGGCCTTGATCAGAATCTACCTGTTCCTGCCCAACATCAACAAACTCATTAGAAATATCATCACACACCACATCCTCACCGTTATCATCACTAGGTGGGAAAATAATTGTGTCATCCTGAGCCGCCTCTTCACTTCTAGTTGAGGTTGAAGGTTCATTTATCTTTTCCAATCTTTCCTGAGATTTCTTTTGAGGAACTTCTTCATTGCCAAAGTCCTCAACTATTTGATCCTCCCTGAAAACTATATCTCTGCTTCGAATCAGTTTTCTATTTTTAGGATCCCAAAGTTTGTATCCAAACTTATCATCACCATATCCCAGAAAAATACATTTAACAACTCTAGAGTCAAGCTTACCCCTTTGCTCCTTAGGCACATGTGCAAAGGCTTTACAACCAAAGACTCTCAAATGAGAATAACTGACTTTTTTGTCACTCCAAACCCTTTCTTGTATGTCACTGTCCAAGGCATATGTGGGAGATTTGTTGATTAAATAACAAGTTGTGCTCATGGCTTCACCCCAGAAGATTTTAGGCAACTTAGCTGAAGACAACATACTTCTCACCCTCTCAGAGATGGTCCTGTTCATTCTTTCGGCCACTCCATTGTGTTTAGGAGTATAAGGAACCGTCTTCTCATGCCTAATCACATGCTTGCTACAGTATTCATCAAACTCAATAGAACAATATTCACCGCCATTATCACTTCTAAGACATTTCAAGAGCTTACCAATCTCTCTTTCAACCAATACATGAAAATTTTTAAAGATGCCAAAAACATCACTTTTATTTTTCATGCCATAAGCCCACACCTTCCTAGAAGTATCATCAATAAAAGTGACAAAATAAATAGAGCCGCCAAGAGATTTTACCTCCATAGGCCCACACACATCAGTATGTACCAACTCAAGAACTTCTGACTTCCTCATACTTGTGCTTGCAAAGGATGTCCTACGTTGTTTCCCGACCAAACAATGGTCACAAGGACTAATTTTGATATCCTTGACCTTGGGAAAGAGATTTAGCTTCTTCAATGTCTGTAGTCCCTTCTCACTCATGTATCCCAATCGATGGTGCCACAAATCAGCAGTGGAATCAAATGAGGAGATATTAACCTCCCCTCGAACTAGACTCATCTCAGTCTTGTACAAACTACAACACTTCTTCCCTTTAGCAACAACAAGAGAACCTTTCACAAGTTTCCACACACCTTGTGAAAATTGTGAACCAAATCCTTCATCATCAAGCACTCCGATTGATAACAAACTCATCCTCGAATCTGGAATATGTCTGACATTTTTATGCACCAATCTGTAACCCATGTTTGTTACGATATGCACATCTCCAAGTCCCACAAATCTGGAAATATCACTATTTCTCATCTTCACTATACCCAAATCTGAAGATTCATAGGTAGTAAAGAAATTTCTGCTGGGAGTTGCATGGAAAGATGCTCCCGAGTCAACTACCCAACTAGCATCACAATCAGCCGTCAAACAATCATTCCCATAATCAGAAAGAATCACCATCTCCTCATGTACAACATTAGTATTCTTTTCTACTTGATCCTTGTTGTCCTTATTTTTCAAGTCTTTCCTGAGCTTCCAACAATCCTTTTTGATATGACATATCTTGTTACAATAATAACACTTCAAGTGCTTACTGGATTTAGACCTTCCTTGACTGTTGTCCCTTCTGTTTATGTCTCTATTTCTTGATCTACCTCTTGCCTCTTTTGACACTAATGCATGAGACCATGTAGTTGGTAGAGATTTTCTTCTCACCTCTTCATTCAATAAACTGCTTGTTACCATGTCCATCGTGAGTTTTCCATCCGAAGTAGCATTACTCAAAGAGATCACCAATGTTTCCCAGCTTTCTGGCAAAGTGTTGAGGAGCAGGATAGCTTGTCATTCCTCATCTAGAGTCATCTTCATCCTGACAAGTTGAGTAATAATATTCTTCATCTCATTGAGATGCCCACTTATGCCACTTCCATCCTTATACCTCAAATTCACTAATTTTCTTATCAAAAGGGTCTTGTTGCTATCAGTATTCCTCTCATAAACTTCATGGAGTTTATCCCATATTGCTTTTGAAGATGTCAATTCAGAAACATGATGATACACCACTTCATCTACCCATTGTCTCAAACAAGCCATAGCCTTCCTATCCAACTTATTCGAGTCTTTATCAGTCACCTCTGTCGGTTACTGACCTATGATAGGTTCAAAAAAATCCTTACAATACAAATGATCAATCATTTTCTTTTCCAATAGTGCCAATTACCAGGCCCTTTAAGAGATATCATCTTAACATGCTTCTCATCAGCCATTTTGTTGAAATATAAATCACAAACACACCAACTAGGCTCTTGGAAATTTCGTTGAGCACATAGAGGGCAATAAATATCCAACCCAAAATTTGCTACTAACAAATCAACCAATACCACTTGTTGGGATTAACCAGAATAAATCAAATATAAATCTCCTATTTGAACATATAAAGATGAGAGGTTCCAAACAAATAGAGAAATAAGACAAACCAATTTTACGTGGAAAACCTCAAATTTGGGAAAAAAACCACGGGCAAACGGTCAGATCAAATCATTATATCACAAGTTTGATACAGAATAGATTCTTAGGAGAACAAATTCCTCAATACCAATTTACTGTACTTCCTACAAAATTGGTATTGGATGAGAAAGAAAATAAAGAATTACAGATTACAAATATAAGAACTTGGTGAAGTTACCCTTTACGATTATAAGCAAATTTCAACAAAACATTCACCTTTTTTCAATCCACACAATTTTCTTTCTCCTTTTGCAGCAATTTTTCTCCAAAACCAAAAAACCCAAAAGCCCAAGAAGAAAAACGTTGTACGTTGCTTTTATTCCTTTCAACAAACAAAATCTATAAATCTGAATTTTTGCCCAAAACAGGGTTGTTATTTCATGTATTTCCAAAGGAGGGACAACCCAACAAAAATCACCAATATTCCATGTACTAATTTGAATGGCATATATATCGTAATGAAATTTTTTATTTGTTTCACTTATACACAGGAAATTACTGAGAAGTTACTGTAAAGAGTTCAATCCACTGGGATTTACGATTAATTGTTGAATAAATATTAAATAATGTTACAGATAACTGATTTTTTTGGAGAGTTCACTAACAAGTCAGGTAATAATAAGACCTAGATAGAGGTGAATATTCTTCTACCATAAAACTTACTTATTCTTCTACCATGTGGTTGTCCAGAAAAATAAAGTGTATTCTTTTATGTAGTGGAGCTTTGAATCAGATGTAATAGGACATAAGGTGGTAATTTGGAGGACCAGACATGTCAAGTTAACTAACACAAAGATTGGTAATTTAATCAGTTACTTATTCAGTAGCTGTTGTCACGCTTCTGAAAAAGAAAACACAACTTTTTTTGAAGTAAACTTGGTAGTTGAGGATGCCTTTTGTCGGAAAATACTAGACCTAAGTCACCTAACCAAAGTTATAAAATGACACACATTTAAACCGTTCCTGCCAGCCAACCAGCCACGTAGTTGGTGAGTAAAAAAGGGGTACATTGTATGTGCACTTCAACTTGACATAAACTAAACGTTTTGGGTTTTAATGGTGATTTTATTGTCACCCACTTATGCATCTTCATCTTCTTGGCTCCTACCCAATCTAAATATCCTCTTCATCTACATCAGTTTTCCTTTGGGTTGTCTCATCAGGTGTGCCTTTCTAATCCTGTCTTCTTTCATGGTCTTATGCTGTAGTTAGTGTTTCTCTTAGCATCAAAATGGCATGCATAGATATACACATAAATCCATGTTTTTGTAATTTGTACTGATCGTTTTCCTTTGCCTTCAACTCTCGTTTCACCTTTTCAAACCAGGATGTTTGGATTCTCTAAGAAAATGCAAAAAGATGTACGCATCATAATTACCCTGTCAATCCCAATCTAGAAAGTATAATCAACAACAGTATGATTAAGACTTCCCATCAAACTGCTAATAACCAAATTCAAGTGGTGGTCAATGGATTGGATCAGCTGAAGTGGGTGATTCTGAGACCTCTTCCTCCAATAATTAGTCCTCCGAAAAAGTTCTACTTCTAATATTGGTAATTTGGTTGCCTCAACAATCATTTAGATGGTGTTTCATTCTTTTTTTTCCCTGATAATTAGTTGGTGTTTCAATCTTAAATAAATTGGTTATTCCAAGTGGTGCCATATCTCTGAGTAAGCTATCACGTATTCTGAATTAGAAGATGACTACCCTTTGAGAGGGGTGTGATTATCTGTGCTATGATCTCTATGAGTTGACCATGAGATGCATTTTTGGTTTAGTGAAGAAATCACGGTGTGCCCATTTCATGTCAGATAACTGTAATAAACCAATGGAAACATCAATCTCTCCAGTAATTCAGGATATTTTATGACTTGCTTCTACCCCTAATCTAATTGGTAATTTGTGATCCGTAAACTTTCTCCTTTAAGATTATTAATCTTCTATCTTAATGTGTATGGTTAACATTTAGTTTATTAACTGATCACCCACTTCTCTCTCTATCGTTATTTATGTCATAATATAAATTAAGACATGGGTTACTTGTCTGTTTTTCAAGTAATTCAAGTTCAAGCTCTTACCTTGTTTCTGCTTGATGTTCTTGTCTCACATGCCACTCTCCTTTCTACAACTGAAAGCAGGATGAAGAAATTTTTGAAGAAAGATAAAAAAAAAAAAACCAAAACTTCAAGTGCTCATGACAATGGTTCCGGCTTGATCGAAAAAATGGTGAACAGTCAGTATCAGCAGGATCATCCTACGCCGCCAAGTACTTCGACTGCTCTTCAGCAGGTGCAAGCAGTGTCCAGTCCATCTTCCTCTGCTCCAAAACTAGATGTGAATGATGTGATGGTATCTAGTCTGGCCTCGGATGTCATTCACACGCAAGTGGGCAATTCTGGATCTGGACCATCTGCCTCCACTCTTGGACATACCATGGCCACTACTAATCCAACTGTCACAATTGGACAAGAAGAAGCTTTTAACGAGGTATGTGATTGTCTTACTAAAAGTGAAGTTGGAATGGTTGGGATCCATGGGATGGGGGGCGTGGGAAAAACCACGCTCATGAAGAAGGTGTGCTATGAGTTCTTGAAACCTCTAACTTCAAAGTTATATGGATAGTTGTTTCAAAAACAGTGAATGAGGATAATATGCAAAAATCTATAATGCGGGGGTTGAATTTGAGTTTCTATGAAGATCAAGATCCCCAAGCACGTGGAATGGTCATAAACGAGACACTCTTCAAAGGCAAGGACAAAGTAGCCTTGCTCCTTGATGATATTTGGGAAGCCCTAGATCTTGACCAACTTGGAGTAGCGGGTGGTTGTGGACTGGATAAGTCCAAGTTCAAGATAATTTTCACTACTCGATCGGAAGATGTATGTTTGCAAATGGATCCTGATCAAAAGATGAAGATTGAATGCTTAGGTGCCGAAGAGTCATGGGCCTTATTTAAGCAAAGTGTTGGTGATAAGACTCTTAACTCTCACAACCAGATAATAGGCTTGGCCAAAGAAGTGGCCAAAGAATGTGCAGGGTTGCCACTGGCACTGACTGTGATTGGCAAGGCTATGGTGTGTAAAACCAGCCCCGGAGCATGGAAAGATGCATTAAAGAGTCTTAGAAATTGCCCATCACTAATTTCGGGGACAGGAAAAAATTTATTTGAGCGTTTGAAGTTCAGCTATGACAATCTAGAAAACCAAGTTGAAAGGGAATGCTTCCTATTTTGTTGCATGTACCCCGAGGATCAAGTAATTAATAAAGACACATTGGTTGGATCCTGGATTGGAGAAGGATTGTTGGACGTAGGCTATGGTACTTATGAAGAAACATGCAATAAAGGGCATGACATCATTGATACTTTGGTGGCTAAATCCTTGCTTGAGGTCATGCAATCGAAATATTCATCATCAATGTTTGTGAAAATGCATGATGTCATACGAGACACGGGATTATGGATTGGCAAAGAGTCAAATTATTTTGTACACACTGCTAGTTTGAGGTTAAGTGGAGAAGAAATAGCCAAAAGGTGGAATATAGCACAATGGATTTATGTTGAGGGCCACAATGATGATATACCCCATGAATTGGATTGTCCAAACTTGTCCTCATTGCATATTCACCGGGTTAGGATTATGACTTCTATGAACTTCCAATGTAAAGTAAAGGTCCTTATCATGGATTATGTTTGGTTTAGATTTTCCCCAAATCCAACGTTTGAACAATTTGTAAGGTTAAGACATCTTGAAATAAGACACTCAAATATAGAAGCGTTCCCCCCAGACATTGGAAATTTGACCAACTTATTGGTGTTGATCTTGTTTGATAACCATTTTCTACGCACGCTCCCACCAACCATAGGAGGCCTTTGTGAGCTCAGAAAGCTCCAAATAAGACAATGTTATTTTCTTAAGAATATAGCTTTAGGACTTGGAAAATTGAAAAAGCTGGAGATGGTTGATATTTCTGCACCTGGGGTAGTCTACAATGGGAACATTTTTAATGAATGTACAGAGTTGAGAAGGCTACATCTGGAGGTTGGAGGCTACAATTTTAACGACTATAATTTGAAAAAACTGGAAGAATTACAGATTGCAATCCAGAAGAAGGACGTGATACCAGAGAGCACCCCGTTCTTGATAGAAGGTCTCAAGAGATTGACGTCTTTGAAGGTTCTCACAATTGATGGGTGCCCGATTGCCGATGGAGATGAGGTGATATTTGCCATCCGGGCCATGTGCCGACTCCGTGAGCTGCGCATAATAAAATGTTCCATCGACAAACTCGTGATTCCTGAGGCAACTGATTTCCTTCCTCAACTAGAAGTGCTCAAAATCTATGCGTGTGATCGATTGAAAAAGGTGCATTTTAGGAAGAGGGCCCTCCAGAGCCTTTGTATTTTGAAAATAGGCTATTGTATATGCCTTGCACATGTAGTTGGGCTGCAACACCTCCTACAGCTCTGGGAACTCGAGATTGATACTCTTCTAGATTTTGGAGAGGTACTGATTACAACTGATGATGATGGGCATTGCTTGCTCTCTGACGCCCAAACGCACTCTGCTTCCATTCCCAATCTCCAACGTTTACGTCTAGAATCATTGCCGCGGATGAAGCACATATGCAATGACAACGTCTCCTTCCCTTCCCTCTCCGAGTTTAGAGTTCATGATTGTCCTATGTTGGAGAAGCTGCCACGAGGCCTGATGAATGAAAACAAGTCGACACCGATGATCAGTGGTGAAATTGTGGGAACAGAGGAGTGGTGGGAGGGGTTGGAGTGGGAAGATGACGCCTTCAAGGCCTATCTCCGTCCCCTATTTGTGGCTGAAAATGAAATCCTACAGAAGTACATACAGTTAGTCCTTTACTGAACACCAAATGGTTGAGTGATTAATTGACGGCCAAAACCATTTCATATTAAATATTAAAGCTGGTGAGTCATGCGCTTCTCCCTTCTGTTTTTGCCTTTGGGGTATTTTTTGCAATGAGTAGCTAATACTTGTGAGCTTATATTTTTGCAATGGTAGGTTTCATTTTACAGCAAGACAAAATTACATTTGGTGTTTCTGATGCCTCTCATCTTCTCCTTTAACAAAATATTTACAGGTGGTTTGTGTGATATATGTTGGCTTTATAACAATTTTTGTGCTTTGGATTTGTAAAACCTTGTGAGTGTGAAGCTAGAAGCGCCTATCTCTTTTATTGCCATTCTCTGTAATTAGTATTTATGAAAGAAGAGAGGAGATGTTCTCTTTCAAAAGCTATGATGGTGTTTGAAATAGTTTTTAGAGAGTTGTTGATGCCATTAATTTCTTGCATGAACAAGCACTTATATAACATTCTCATTCTCGAAGGTCATTTTCAACAACCAAACAGAACTGAAGACGCTGCTCGCAATGTCCCTGTTCTCCTTCAGAAGATCTTTTTGGAGTGGTTAATGCATTCGATCTCTTTGCACATGGTATATGTAACTAAACCAAAGTTCAGTGGATGAGATAAATCTTCATCTTATATGTAACTTGACATAAACTAAACGTTTATGTCGCCCACTTATGCGTCTTCATCTTCTCCGTTCCCACCCAATCTAAATCTTCTCTTCATTTACCTCAGTTTTCCTTTGGGTTCTGGGTTGTCTCATCAGATCTGCCTTTCTAATCCTGTCTTCTTTCATGATCTCATGCTGTAGTTAGTGCTTCTCTTAGCATGAAAATGGCATTCATAGATAAACAAATAAATCCATGTTTTGGTAATTGTACTGAGTTTGTCTTCGCCTTCAACTCTTGCTTCAACTTTTCAAACCAGGTTGATTGGATTCTCTAAGAAAAAGAAAAAAGATGGTACGCATCAGAATTACCCTGTCAATCACAATATAGAAAGTATAATCAACAACAGTATGATTCTTTTATTCCATTATTTGCATTTAAAACAGTATGATCGAGTTTAATTGGTTGTAATTTTGGATTTGTGAGTGAAGATATTTCTCAGTTCGGGGACCTGCATAGAGGCTTCTATCCACTCTTCCTGCATTGCTGCTCCTTGTAATGACACTATGCTTTGCCATAAATTTGTGCATTCTAGACTACATAAATGTTATTTCATAAATATCTTTTATTTACTTTGTTTAATTTAACTTAATTATATGTTTCAGTTCTTCATGGCAATGTTTACCTGCAGAAATATTCTTTTTTATTTATTAAAAAAACAGTCATTTTTAATTAATGAACATGTGAAAAGATGTTCAATTCTGAAGTTTTGGAGTTTTAAAACAAATTTAATAAAATGAGTTTTAATGTCTGTTAATTGTCTACTGACTGTTATGAAAATATGAATTTTGTTCTTGATGCCTCTGTTCTTGCACTTCTTTACCATCGGAACTTGTGAATGTTTTTATTTTGCTGATGCTTATAATGAATGATCCAGTTACGATAGGCTATGAGTCAAGATAAACATTTATGAATTCCTTCTCGAAATGCTCAAGCTATTAGTTGTAAGTGGTAAATTCAATAATATGGCTATAAAAATGATCTGCACTTTCCGATCCTTCATGGGCGCCATCTTGGTCTACAAATTTTTGCGGCTCGTCTTCGTCCATGGTTAAAATGACGAGTAAAACCAATAATTAGATCAAACTCTCGTATCGGTGATCAACTCCTGTCAATTTAGGTTGAATGTAAAATTTGCCTACCCGAAAAAGAAAATTCTGTTTCGAGTAGGATTTGAAGTAGGAGAGTTCCTAATTACATAGGAAGTTTTTTTTTTTTTGGTTTCTTAAAGTAGTTAAATCTCACGTTACAATAATTTTATGAGATTATTAATACTTATTCGATTTCACATTTATTATTATTATTATTATTATTACGATTATTATTATGAAAGTTTTGGAATATAATTCTACATAAATTTGAAGTTTAAAAAATATTGATAAATTTTGATGTATCAACCACATACATTAATCGGGTTTTTTTCTTCATTGTCATCATGTTTGAGTCTTATCAGAGTTATGGTTGATTACCACAATAGCTAATACAAGTCTATTAACACTAATTGCTTAATTTAATATATTTATTAATTATTATTATTATTATTATTAAAACTTCAAAATATAATTCTATCTAACTTAATAATTCTAAAAAATTGGTAAATTTTATTTATAAGTTTATAATCATATTAATGGAATTAGAGTTTGTTATTTGATAATACATACTTAATTTAGCATTTTTATTTATTTACGTATTTATTGTTAGAAAAACTTTGAGTATAATTTTATGCAAATAAAAACTTTAAAAAACTGATACGTTGTATTTAATTATTAAATTTTTACTTAAAAGAAAATTTTTATTTATTAATACCTACTACTCAATTAATATTATTACTTTTAATATATTTTTATATCACCATTGTTTTTAAACATAGATCTTTTTCTTAAAGTCAAATGCATATTGATTCTGTATTTAAAATAATAACTAATTTTTTAATTAATCTTATATATTATTAACTAGTTGCTTGCCCATGTAATGTGCGACATTAGATTGTTTTAGCTATTTATATGTTTCTTAGAGTAATATTTTTACTAATAGGAAATAAATGGTAATATTATAAAAATAATTAGAGAACATAAAGTAAAATTAAAATTATTTATATAAAAGTCTAATCATGATCACATTACTAAAAAAATAATATTTTATTACAAAAATATTTAGAGGAGATATACTAAAATTAAACTATTTTATATAAAAGTTTGATCATAATTATAATAACAAAGTAATATGTTATTGTAAAATATGCAGAGGACACGAAGTCTGATCCTCACAACTATCTTAATTATCCTGCCACGTTTGGGTACCATTGCAAAGGCCAGTTGATGAATTTATTTTTCATGTCCTCATACCAGTGATGAATTGTAGCTTTCTTGTTTTTCTCCATACGATTACTTCGCCTGCTTTCTTGAGGCTTTGCATCATCCTTAGTACGTCTAATTGACGTATTTTAAAACATATATAAGTTTACATTTCGGCCTCCTCGTGTGTCAAAATTAAATCTTATTTGATTACATAATTTCTGTTTCAGGAGACATTTGACATTTATTTATGGGAATGCAGCTTCAATGGTCGATAAATTATCGTGTAATACGGAGCTGGCAAACACATCTATACAGCAGCAACAATCGGACACGGTCATAGAGGTATTTAAGCTTTTTCATCCTGTTTATTTGAATGGTGCAAGTTCTGTTGATGGCAATGGGCTTAAGCTTCTATATAAATTTTGTGTTCTAGGTTGCAATTGATATACCATTTGCATTTCGACCTATACCGGTCCAAGCGATTGAGTTAACTGGGACGCAGGTTCTTGATCAGCTGGATCATATGCTTCCACGGTTTTTAGCACGGGCAATGACCGCTACTTCTATACATTTTCACAATTGAGGAGATTTACTCACAAGAGAAAGACTCTTTATCATATGATCCAG
>JAVDBV010052408.1:0-10344 GCA_032619315.1 Piper longum
CCTGGCTTCGGGCAGCGTACAGCCAGCCTGGGTCGGTCGGGGCGGCTAGTCGACGGCGCGACGGGGCTGGGCGGCATCGATTGAGACCGACAGCTCACATCATTGTCGATATAAGTGTTAGATTTTTTTTTATAATTTGGATCGGATTATTTTAATTTTTTATTATATCATAAAACCAAATCAAAGATAAGTTTTTTATTATACTAAAAATTTTCCATTTCTGGTAATTAATTCTCCCATCACTATCTGCCTGCTAAAATTAAAAAAAAAATTTCAAAAAGCCTTCTCCGAAAAAAAGTGTATTGCATTTTGAACCATCATAGGGGTAGTTTAGTAATTTGATGGTTCCTCGGCCGCCCACCCTCCCGTCCCTCTTTTCGAGGGTCGACTTTGTAGTCCTACTTTCAAAACCCTCGCCGCCGCGGTCGCCGTCCCCTTTCCCCCCCTCCTCCGCCGCCGCCGCCGCGATCGCCGTCCCCTCCCCCTCCTCCACCGCCGGCCGCTTCCCCCCCCTCCCGCTCTCCTTCCTCGACTCTGGAGATGGTCTCTGGTCCGAGCGCCGCCGCCGCCCTGCCCTACCGCGTCCGCAGGACCATCCAGTCGATCAAGGAGATCGTCGGAAACCATTCCGACGACGACATCTACTCCGTCCTCAAGGAGACCAATATGGACCCCAATGAGACCGCCCAGAAGCTGCTTGCCCAAGGTTAGGGCTTCCTTTCCCGCCTTCATTTGGCCAAACTGTTGGTATAAACTGCATCCTGTCTTCTTTGCCATCCACTATTTGTGTTGTGTATGGACAGTGAATTGAACAATGGAACTTGAAGTTTGTGTATGATCTTGCCGTTTGGCATGCTATTATATTCTAATAATGGAAATCAGTTTTTTTTTACAGTTTTAGTTTTTTCGAGATATATATGTCGAGACATGCTTTACATCATTATTGAGTGGAAGCTGTTAAGCTTGATTTGGAGCTTGCCTTCAATTTTTAGTCGAAGGTTCATTTGTTATAATTCAGTTTGAGTTGGCATTAATGCAAACAGTTAACTGCTGCATCCTATTTTGCTTCTGTTCTGGTTTCTGAGATGTGTGGAGTGTTTGTTCAGTGTGCTGCGTGGTGTATTGAGGAATGGAACTTGAAGTTTGTGTATGCTTTAGTCGGTTTGAGATGTAGGTGGAAATGCGCTTGACGCCATTATTGAGTGGAAGATGTTAAGTTTGATTTGGATCTTACCCAATTTTTTCTAGTTTGATTCTGTTGTTTAAATTTTCTTATTATTTTAAAAACTTGTTGAAACTAACATGTTTGCAAATAGTGAACTAGTCTGGGTTTGGAAGTGATGTTTGGAGGGTTTTTTTTTTTTTTTTTATTAGGCTATCCAACGCGAACACCCCACCCAACCTACTCACACACACATATTTTCCAAACCACATTCCAAGAAATTGACCGCACACCCTCTCACTCGACTCTTGTGACTTAAACCATTGCATCGAGTGAGGCTAGACAATGTGTGGAGGTTTTTGCTATGCATGGTATATTGAATTATGGCGCTTTAAGTTTGTCTCTATTTTGCGTTTATCTACTTTATTTGCTGCAAATAAGGGAACGTGAACTTTTAATAGTACTAGTTTTTTGGGGATATTCAGAAACATGCTTGATATCATTTTTGAGTGGTAGCTGTTGAAGTTGAAATGAGACAAATGTTAAACTCTAGTTAAAGAAGTTGGAATTGCTTCTGAAGGGTTAATCGTTTTATCAAACCCACGGAGGAAAAAGTTATTGTTGTGAGAGCTGGGAAGCCATGTGTTTTTCTATTAACAAATTAATTTCGGTGTTGTTATTTTTCATGGAAACACAAACTGTGGGCCTGTCAGATTTTCTTGTATGCATCATTTATATCTGCTAGAGATAAAATCCAGCCTCTTTATAATCCACTGATTTAGGATACCATTGAAACTTTTTGGCGGTGCTGGTGATTGCATTTCTTTCTCTGTGCATTCGTGTTAATAGCAAAGGAGAAGCAACTTTCACATAAATTTTTTTAACATCACTTAAGAGTGGTAATGGGAATTTTGGAACTAACTTTTATAGATTTACTGAACATCTGTTAATGCATCTTTTTTGACAGATCCATTTCATGAAGTTAGGAGGAAGAAAGACAAGAAAAAAGAGGTATTTCTTCTTTGCATTGTTCCTAGACTGTAGATTTTTTTATTATCATTTAGTAATAGACATTTTGAATGATTGTTTTTTGTCTTGTCCACTCTGGTGGTGCAATTTTTACAAAAAATATCATTTTTTATCTGGTTTATGATGGCCATGTGGAAATGATTTAATTGCTATCCAAAATCCATCATTTTTTCCCTCAAGCTAGAATTGTTTGCTTTCTTCGTCTTATTTTTTTTTATTCACAGATTTGACATTTCATCATTTTTTTTTTCTTTCGTTAATATTATTTCCTATGAAACAATGATACAAGGCACTGATATGAGAGATTTTTTTTGTAGAATAATGTTTCAGAGTCTAAGAATTTGAATGATCACACTGGACTAATGACCAAGCCTCAGGGTATGTGGGAACACAATGGTTGCCGACATGTTCATTCGAGCAGTGCTTCTCGTGGAAAGCCACTGGTTCATGGTAAATTTTATCCCATCCTGTAGCAAATTGTCGATAAAATATGTTTCCGACTGATGATTTGGTATGTTAGTTGTTTCGACACTTGTTAATGCATGGTCATTGAACTTTTTGTTGCAGGAATAAGCCGTGAATTTCGAATAGTAAGAGACAATCGTGTTAATCAAAATGCAAGTGAAGAGATGAAGCCAGCTTCCCAGGATCATACTGCTTCCAACCTTAATCAAGTGGTCCCAGGTGCTACCTCAAAGAGGTAATTATTTGTTTTCTGTCTGCCTGTTGCTATTTATTGATAAAGTTGGCTCTTTTAGAATCTTAATGCAAAAGGCAGTTTCTGATCAATTTTTATGTTTTGTAGCTCTTTAGCATCTTTGAGTAAAGAGAGACACTATGACACTAGAAGCAGTGAGCTTCAAATACCTTCTCGAGGAGACATCACACGAGATTCTACCTTCAACCATCCTGTATCTACTGATTCAAGTATCACCCGTAGACAAATTCTTGTTGGAGAAAAGCGAGCAATAGTTCCAAGGTCGGATGTGCGGCTAATGGGGCAGAGAGCCAACAATTCTTCATCCTCTACTACATTTGCATCAAGTAATTCTGTTGTTGGTGTTTATTCCAAATCTACAGACCCCATTCATGTGCCTTCCCCAAATTCAAGACCGTCTGGAAGCATTGGTGCTATTAGACGTGAAGTTGGTGTTGTTGGTGTCCGAAAGCATTCCATTCAAAATTCAGCTTCCCAGCCTTTGGTTCATAGTGGTACTTTATCTGCTCCTGTTGGAAGTAAGGGAAATACAGAACCGGCAGAATCTGTTGGGCAAATTTCCAGAAGACTTATGAAGGGTGACCAATTTAATCAAGCCACTGCTACTCCTACTGTCAATGTTTCTTATAAAAAAACCTTTACTGGAAATCAGCATAATTCCAAAGTATCTCAACAAACTCATCAAAGATGTGAGTGGTGAATTTATACAAAACGTTTCCTTCTCTATGCTTATTGATGAGGGTCATTTTGAATTGCTTACTAATTTTTCAAATAATTTTGGCTTTGAGAGATGAGTTGTCTTTTTTTTATAATTCTTCTGTCAGTTTCTGCCATTTAAAAGGTCCTATAATACTGAAATATGGCTGCGAGCCCTGTTAGATAAGCTCTTGGCTTGTCTTGAGATTGAATTATCTTATCATATCATGATCACTCTTCTGATTGTGGTTTTTATTGTGATTTCTTTACCGGCAGGTGCCTGAGCCAGTAGTGACTGTTTTTTAGCTTCAGTTGTGTTATTTGTTGGAAGAGCTTTTGCTAGATGTTGTTAGTGTAGGAAAGAGCTTGTTTGAAATGGATAAAATAATGTGTGTTTTTTCTGTGTGTTCTGTAGCCTCACTACCTTACATGGAGTGGAAGCCTAAGTCTACTCAAAAATTGAATGTTAACAGCAATGATGGCGGGAAGTCTGCTGTATCAATATCTTCTTCTGCTGATGATAATTCTTCTGGGAGAAAGATGGAAGCCGCAGAATTGCCAGGGAAACTTTCAGAAGTTACTTTGTCAACTGATGAACATGTTATCATAGCTCAGCATCTTCAAGTGCCAGAAGCCGATAGATGCCGCCTCACTTTTGGTAGCTTTGGGGTTGATGTTGAGTCATCCAATGGTTCTGGTCCTGAGTTTCAAGTTTTCAGTGATGAACTTGAACAGATAAATGATCATTCTAGGTGCTTATATTTCTCTATGATGGCCAATTTATTAGATGTTGTATGGAGTCTGAAATTCTCTTCTGGAGTTCCATGATTCATATTTATCCATTTTGACAGTGAATTTTCAACTTGATTTATTTTTTAAGAACCTTCTTTGTTGCCTGAGATTGTTTTATCCTAACATCTATAATCTTCTCATTGTATTGCAAAATGCAGCTTTTCCAATCCAATTGCCACTATCAATGATACTTCTGGTGGTGATGGAGTCGACTTACTAGTAGAAGAACATGTTAGGATGGCTGGATCTGAATCACCAGCATCGAATAGCATATTGGAAGCAAACCAGCCTGATAAAAGATATTCGGCTAGTCCTCAAAATTTGAACGATTATTCGGATATTGGGCTTGTTCGAAGTGAAAGCACTGTGCATGCTCCTGTTGGGTTGCAACAGGAAGAAGATGTTGGTGCTTTAACTAATTTTTCGGTGAGTCCATTTGAGTGAAGCTATTATTAACTATTTGTATTTTTTACATGGAATTCCTTATTTTAGATTTATAGTATGGACTTCACTACCAGCTATGTAGTCAAGAAAATGAATCCACTTGGTATTTTGTGGTACAGGAGTATGATTCACAGATTGGTTATGATTCTCAATTTTTTAAACCAACTATGGATGAAAATCTTCGGCAGGGTTTAGCTTCTCCCCAGGAGGCAAGTAGACAAGCAATGCCTATTGCAGCATGTTAACTAATGTTTTTGTCCAATGCTTGTGTTGAATTCTGCCTGCATAGTTATCTCTTTGGCTGTTCTGGACCTTTATGTCATCTGCTTTACTATTTTGCAGGCTTTGGGATCTCATCCTATAAGTGGTGGTCCTGCATCTTCTTCAAATTTGATGCAGCAGCAGCACTCTATCACCCAGATGTACCCGCAAGTCCACCTCTCTCACATCCCTAATTTCATTCCATATCGTCCGATGTACCCTCCTGTTTATGTACCACCAATGGCTGTTCCCAGTTTTTCAAATAATCCTGCTTATCCTCACCCTTCAAATGGCAATAACTATCTTGTTATGCCAGGAGGTAGCTCTCATATGTCCACTGGTAACATAAAATACGCTCCATCACAATTTAAAGGAGCACCTCCTGGAGGTCCTGTTGGTTATGGAAGTTTTACAAATCCGACTGGATTTATTAGCACACCAGGGGTCGTTGGCCCTACTGGCCTTGATGATGTATCGAGGACCAAGTACAAGGATGGGAATATGTTTTTACCCAATCCACAGGTGAGTTCTTTAGCTGGCATCATTTGTTACTGCAAATTTCTTATTCAAATTGAACTCTAATTTTTGGTTACCTCGAAAGATAAAAGTGATCATTTGACGACTTTATATGTGTGCTCTACTGCACTGCACCTATGAAGAGTCAATTGGTTATGAATATAAAGTGGTGCTGATTGTTTGCCCTTGTGCTCGCTAATCCTTGAATATTTTGTTTTGGGTTGTGTAGTATACGCTCATTACATGTTCTTTCCATGGTTTGGTCATGTCAAAAAAGGTGGATTTGGTGTCAATTTGAATGTAATTGAGTGAAGAAGAAATGTAGTCTTAACTCGTATATCCTTCGTAAGACACGAGTATGTCAACCTGCTTGCTTACATATTCACGCTCTTGTGTGAAGGGTTAGATGGTGAAAGACAAACTGGATAGACTGCCAATTTGTAGAGATGGAGAAAATATAATTATAGAATTAGTTGAATTGACATTTACCGTTCGATTATTATTTGAGTCAATAATTTGTTACCTTGCTACCTGTCAACTTTTTTTCTGATTGATTCAGGTGGAAACATCAGAGATGTGGATGCAAACTCCGCGAGAGGTTTCTGGTATGCAGTCTGGACCGTATTACAACTTGTCAGGGCAGGCGCCGCATGCTGCATATCTTCATTCTCCAGCAGGACCAACCTCTTACAATACACCTGCGCCGCAGTCTCCTCACTTGCCGTTCCCCGGCTTGTACCATCAGCCACAACCACCCACTATGACGAACCCACACCCTATGGTACATCCGCAATTACCACCCATGGGAGGAAACGTTCCCAGAGCACAAGTAGGCGCATATCAGCAGCCTCAACTTGGCTGGAACACAAACTACTGAAGCTGTATTAAAAGATGTTATGTAATGGGGTTAACAGTTGGTATAAATGGAAAGAGGCATTTTCTTTTCCGATTTTTTCCTTATAATGAAAATGACTACTGTTAGGTTAATTTATTGATGCAGCATCATCTATATTGTTCTTTTTTTGTTCCTATGTTCATATGACCAAATCCTATTCCATCCTACTGCTGTAAACATCCTTCCTATGTCTCTAATCTTCATCGATGAGCCCAGTGGTCGCTTCCCTTATTCTTCTTTTTCATGGACTTTGGAGACTGTTTAATTAGCTATTTCTTGAGAAAATTGGAAAGAAATTAGATGACGCCAATGTAAATTTTTATTGCCGGGAAAATATATCAAAAGTTTCGTCGAGTTAGAACGATAATAGTTTTGCCTCTAGAGATAGCAATCTTGCCTCTCAGCGCTAGCTACGTACGCTATGTGTATATAGGCGTACGTCTACACATAATTCCATACACCCGCATATCATCCATACCAGAAAACTCAAAACGACTCGACGACATGGAACGACACATTGCTAATCAATGTTGTTGATATTTCTTGAGGCGAAGAAGACGACCCAATTGAGGATTGTTGTAGGCATACGTAGGAGGAGGAGGAGGGGAGTTGTACTTGTACACAACGGGTGGAGGTGGCGATTTGTACTGGTATACATGAGCTGGGGGAGGAGGGGACTCGTATTTGTATACCCTTGTAGGTGGAGGTGGAGGAGACATGTAGTTGTAGGCCGGTGGAGGAGGGGGTGGAGATTTGTATTTGTATACTTTTGGAGGTGGCGGTGGAGGGGACTTGTAAATGTATGCCGGTGGAGGTGGCGATTTATATATTGGTGGTGGAGGAGACTTATAAATGTATGTGGGGGGTGGTGGTGATTTGTGAATGTGCACCGGCGGTGGAGGTGACTTGTAAGTGTACACAGGTGGAGGTGGAGACTTGTAAATGTATACCGGAGGTGTTGGCGGTGGAGGTGACTTGTAAATGTGTACTGGCGGTGGTGGAGGTGACTTGTATATGTACGCCGGTGGAGGTGGCGACTTATAAATGGGTGGCGGGGGAGGGGACTTGTTTATGTATACTGGTGGAGGTGGAGGAGACTTATATATGTATACCGGCGGTGGTGGAGGTGACTTGTATATGTACGCCGGTGGGGGTGGCGACTTATAAATGGGTGGCGGGGGAGGAGACTTGTATATGTATACTGGTGGAGGTGGTGACTTGTAAATTGGGGGTGGAGGAGACTTATATATGTATACCGGCGGTGGTGGAGGTGACTTGTATATGTATGCCGGTGGAGGTGGCGACTTATAAATGGGTGGCGGGGGAGGAAACTTGTATATGTATACTGGTGGAGGTGGTGGAGGTGGAGGAGACTTATATATGTATACCGGCGGTGGTGGAGGTGACTTGTATATGTACGCCGGTGGGGGTGGCGACTTATAAATGGGTGGCGGGGGAGGAGACTTGTATATGTATACTGGTGGAGGTGGTGACTTGTAAATTGGGGGTGGAGGAGACTTATATATGTATACCGGCGGTGGTGGAGGTGACTTGTATATGTATGCCGGTGGAGGTGGCGACTTATAAATGGGTGGCGGGGGAGGAAACTTGTATATGTATACTGGTGGAGGTGGTGGAGGTGGAGGAGACTTATATATGTATACCGGCGGTGGTGGAGGTGACTTGTATATGTACGCCGGTGGGGGTGGCGACTTATAAATGGGTGGCGGGGGAGGAGACTTGTATATGTATACTGGTGGAGGTGGTGACTTGTAAATTGGGGGTGGAGGAGACTTATATATGTATACCGGCGGTGGTGGAGGTGACTTGTATATGTACGCCGGTGGAGGTGGCGACTTATAAATGGGTGGCGGGGGAGGAGACTTGTATATGTATACTGGTGGAGGTGGTGGAGGTGGAGGAGACTTATATATGTATACCGGCGGTGGTGGTGACTTGTAAATGTATACTGGTGGAGGTGGCGACTTGTAAATTGGTGGTGGTGGAGGAAACTTGTATATGTATACTGGCGATGGCGGCGGTGGTGGAGGAGGTGACCTGTAAATGTATTCCGGCGAGGGCGGCGGCGGCAAATTGTAAACATATTCTGGGGGAGGAGGAGGAGGATACGTGTGAAGTGGAGGCGGCTTATGCTTGAACGGCCATGGGAAGGACCAAAAGTGATGATGGTGCCATGGATGGTAAAGCTTCGGTTTAAACCAGTGGCTCTCCTCCAATTGATGGCCAGCGGCCGTGGTCGAAGATGAAGACCACAGAGGAAGGGAGGCAGAGTAGAAGAGAAGAAAGGCCAGCAAAACCCGCATTTTGGTATCTGCTCTCGTTTTCCTTCTTCTTGTGTCTACAAGTAGAGACCATCACTCTTGTTCCAGACATATATGTATACAAGCAAGGCGAAGAGATTATTTGTAGTGGCACGGTCTAAAGCTGCTACTGCTAGTTGCATGTAGTACTGTAGTGTAGAAGCAGCAGGGTAGAATTGGCTTCATCAATGCTGGCTATCATCTTGGGTGAGCTTTGATTAACTTCACCAAACAAAGCTCAAGCTCAACGTTGTTGCCATTAACCTTGCTAAACTCGGTTAACACCAGTGCCCAATACGGTTTTACAAGCTATGTTTTGGTAGAACATGGCAAACAATACAATGTAATCCCTCTTCCCACTAACAGCGCTTAAACACTTGAACAGGATGACATCGATGAACAAAAGTCTGAGGCTTTCTACATTAGTAGCTTCTGAATTGAACGCTTGATGGCAAAAAGGGATGGTGTAAGCCATCTAATTGTGACAGTTTGAGTTTTCATCATTCAATGCTAAAGCCATTCCCTATGTTAGAGTGGGGATAGAAAGGCAGTTGGTCAAGATGGTAGGTTTTTGCATGCCGGAAATGGGAAGAACAAGAGAAAAGTTGGTGGTACAAAGAGTGAGATGAAGCAGGAGAAAACCAAGCATTGGCCATTAAATCATAGGTTGAAAATGTGAAGGGTTGCAGTTAGTAATGTCATCCCTCCTTAGAGATTAAATTGGAGCACGCATGACTGATATTTCCATTCTTGTTTTTTGAGTTGGTAGTAGTCGCTACTCTGCACTCAACACTAGGCACTTCCTTATTTAATCTCAACCTCGGAACCAAAAATAGTTCGACGGCGAATTTTTCAGATCGAGTAAGTTATAAAAAGTTGTGTTAGATCTTTCGTTCTCGTTTTTTCAAATAGATGCGTCTGTTAATGCTGTTTCTGGGTCTTTCTATCTACCTTGTTTCTTTCTGAATTCTCATTCTTCGCACCAAAGAATGGCGTGGTAGCAAGTGTGAAGGGTGCTACTTTCGGTGGTGTCTATGCAACTTACAAAAGCATCGGAAGGTGAGGAAAATTTTAGCATGTAGCGAGTTAGGATGCACAATTGTGGCGGGACCAAAGTCTTTTACAGTGCACACTGGTTTAATTTCAAATTCAGTGCCTCTTGTCAGAAGTCAGTTTTCTCTCTCTTTTATTTCTTTTGGTGATTTTACAAAAATGTAACTAAAAATTAACTATATATATATATATATATATATATTATTTTATTCTTATACACTAACTTATTTGGCAATGCATAGGCAGCACACGGTCGGTAGGCATTGGATCGAAAATCCAACAACCCACTTGCCACAATAACCCACCTACCCATTTCCCCATCATGGACCCGTCCGCCCGCATGCTCGTCTGCGAGTGACCAACCCCCCGCCGCTGAACGCCGTCGCCAGCACCCCTCTGTCCCGACAACCACCACCCCCCGAAAGCAGCCACCCCCCTCCGCCATGGCCGCCCGCCC
>JAVDBV010052409.1:0-10773 GCA_032619315.1 Piper longum
GCTGTGAAACACCAACAAAAGCTACAAAATTTGGGTTAGCACTTGAATCATCAATCGATCAATAAATGGTTAAAATTATTTCTCTGTACTGTATCTGTGTGGCATGCAATTGAATTTAATCATGATCTGCTTTTGTGACAACAAAAATGCAGCAAACTTGAATTATAATGAGTTGAGGACGAAGGCGGGAGCAAGGTGATGTATGTCCTGTAATTATATATATTGCCAGGTTCCTGAAAGAGTTGGTCAGGTGGTTGCAGTATGTCACAGCAATTAGCTCCATATATTGGCTTGAACCTGATCGGCATTAATGGTCATTGTAAAATGCTGCGCGAGATCAAGTGAGGTTGTATTAGCTATTAAGTTTTCTTTGCTTGTTTGATATTTTATTATCTATGAATTAGAACAGATGTATGCACTACCAACACTGTTTTTTTTATTTCCTCATTTTAATGTGAATGTGTTCCACTTCCTCCTCAAGAATTCGATGTAAATTATCTCTCTTTTTTAAAAAAAAATAGAAGCCAAAATAAGATTTAGTTGAAACGGATTTACAAGTAGGCTAGATGGTTTTTCAGAAAATAAAATCATACGCTAGATGGTTCTCCAGAAAAGAAAGTAAAGTCAAGAAAGCTTTGATACACGGTATACAGATAATTGTCTACTCATCCTCTGAACCTGAGTACGAGAATGAGAGTACAGACTATGATTAAAAAGATCACGATGATCAGCTTACTATTATGAAAACAAGTCATACTTTGCATACATTTCTCGCTGATCCCTGGACACACCCAATTAACAAGAGACGGTTCACGGTCTGTCAATCCACACCCAGTACTAGTGTATCTCTTCTCAATGATGATTTAGTCTACAAAGGATTTCATGGAGAACCTCTAAGATTTGAAGCAAATAAAAGACTCTGGTTTAGAACACTTTCAACCGTGCTCATTCATGATCAGAAATGATGTATGTTCTTGGTGATTTCATATCAAACTGAATTGGCTGTTCTTATATCATGATCCTCCTTCTTCCAAACCTCACATCCCGCAACATCAAATGGGAATGATTCAAGTTTGGGACACCTTGTCACCTTCAATAAACGAAGTAATGGCATACACTTCTGTATAATCTGCCAATCCACCTCTAGCTCGCTCAATGACTCCATTACAAAAACTTCTACTTTCCAAACAACCTCTTCATGTCCACAAAAACTAGGAGCAAATTCTTTGAGATAGCCACGAGAAAGGTAAAGAAACTGTAAACTAGGAAGTGTATAGGGATTGAGCCAAGTGGGAGTTGCATCGCCTGGGAAGTTCCACAGCCATAGTTCATGAAGGTTCTGAAAAGGGGATAACTGACCACTTAACCTATGAACAATTTCAATACTACCATCATTGCCTGTCAAGTCGATGGTCAACACTCTCAATTCTGACAGCTCTGGAAGCACATTTAGACTGCTATCTTGAATTTGATCCTTCGAGGTTATATTCATGTGCAGTTCGCACAATTTGGCCAAGCTCTTCAGTTGCACCAGTTGGAAGCCATACTTGTGGAAGGAGAATGCAGGCTTGAACCTCAGAAGTTGTTGGAGGTTGGAAAGACCTTCAAGTTCCCTGGGGAGCCATTTTAGGGAAGTGCAATGAACGATGTGAAGGGCACTCAGTTTCTTCAAGGATGATATTGTTGTTGGTAAGCTTTCCAAATTCAAGCAGTGATATAATCGAAAAATTTGAAGCTTATGGAGATCTCCAATAGAGTGTGGCAGAACTCTTAATGAAACTTTCTCTATATTGAGATAAACTAAGTGCACAAATGAGCCAGCCACATTTAACCACTGCTTTGGGAGGACAGAATCAATATTGATGGTCGAGAATGAAAGGTAAAATACCCTTAACCACCTTTGTTTCTGCAAAAACTTGCACAACCCTTGTGCAAACTCTTTAGATTCAATATCTGTGCAAATTAATGCTCGCAATTTGGCATCAAATTCCAAAACTTTTAGATGTGAGGCCTTGAATATCCCTAGACGTCGTGATGCAGATCCAAGAGTTGGCCCACCCTCCTCATCTAAGCCCAAGAAATTGTCTTTCCTTGCAATTTTGATAAGCATATCCCTTACCATATCATGCACCTTGCAAGAGTAAAAATTCCTTTCAAATGGGTCCTTAAATGCACCTATTATTAAGCATCGGTTTAATAATTCTTTAGCAAACCCCTCTCCAATCTCATACGCTGTTTTCCCATTCCTTCCCCAAACCAAACCTTCACCAATCCATCCATAGATGATATCAAACATAGATATTTCAAAATCTTCAGGATACATAGCAAAGCAGAGCATGCAAAGTTTCAAATGCAATGGGAGTTCCATATAGCTTAGTTGCAGTTTAGATATGACCAATTCATCTTTCTTCTTATGCTCCAATTCATTTTTGAGCTTCTCTGATATTTGTTTCCATTCATGAACAGAATGTTTCCCCAACATCATTCCTGCAACTACTTTTACAGTCAGTGGAAGCCCACAACATTTTGCAACAATTTCCTTCCCAATTGTCTCCAACTCAACCTTTGGGCATTGACCTCCACAATGTGCAAATGCGATTTTTTTGAACAAGGACCAGCTATCCTGATCCAACAGAACCTTAGACCAGTGAATGTATTTCTCCATTGCACCCATTGACACAGCAACCTCCTTGTTTCTTGTTGTGACAATTATGCAACAACCACTCCTTCGAGGTAGTGCAGACTTTAAACTGTCCCACCACATGCTTTCATCCACACCCCATACATCATCCAAAACAATCAGATATCTTCCATCTAACTCCTCCTTCAGTCTCCTCATTAATACATCCACATCTTGTCCTCGCAAAAATTCCTCTTCGACATTCAATTTCTTCAGCATCTTCTTCACAAGGCCTTTCAACTTGAAGCTCTGACTCACAGGAACTAACAGAGAGTGCTTAAACTGCTGTCTTACACTATCACTATTCAAGACCTTCTCGGCTAGAGTGGTCTTTCCTATCCCTCCCATTCCAACAATCCCAACAGTTGTTAATGCCAGATTTGCTCCCAACACCCATTCTCTAATTTTTGCAGAATCATCCTCCAGCCCTACTATTTCAGATTCATCAAACAACACCGGATTGCCCACAGCCTCATCAGTCCTAGATTCATCCTCCCTGATTACAGGAATTGGCACTGTGGCCAAGTAAGAGATCATCCTTCCCTTAACTATCCCAATGCTAGAGTTCACTTTGACCAGCCTTTTCCCCAACTGACGACGCAATTTTATAGCCGTAAAAGATGTGAAGCCATGGCAGCTGGCTGCTTTCTTTCCATTCTTTTTTGAGAAAATCAGTTCATAGTCTGCTATCAAGTCATCCACATCATATACCAATTCCCTTAAATCATTTGTCACCATTGTCAATGTTTCGTTTTCATCTCTTGTTCTCAATTTCGCAGCATCCTTGAGGTAGCTCTTCATGTAAGAAAGCTCTCTCTGTGTCTCTTGAAAGCGACTTTCAAATTCAAGTAATTGGCGGCCTTCACTTTCAAGTAGACTCACCAGCCTATCCAAAAATATGCTAACAATAGCATCGGCCATTTTAACACAATATAAGATTAACAGGTTTCAACTTGCCAAAGTCAAATCCTAGCGAATCCAAGCCAACAACAAATTTATGGGCAATTCATATTTAATCTAACACATGGAAGAAGAACACTTTGAACATGGAACAAAACGCTAGCTCTTCACACAGATTCAGCCTTTTCTGCAACCACAAAGCTGGTCTTAGTGTCTATTATCACTCCCACATCATCATCAATCACAATAGCAGATTAAAATTGCAAAACCTACTCTACCACAAAGAATGAAGACAGAGAACAAAACTCACAGCTTCTCCTTCATTTCTCTAAGAAACATCAGACTGTCGTCTAGCGTTGAGCCAAAAAAAAACACTCAAATAGAAGTAGCTTCAACAAAGGTTGAAGCTTTTTAATGAGTTGAGAAGAAAGAATAGATGAGATCGGTATGAAGAAATAGATGCAGATATTCATTGAAGTTTGACAAAAGTAGGCATTGCTGCCCTTGCAGGGGAAAAAAGATATAAGTAAAAATCAAGCGTTGCTATAATTGGTCAGAACCAGCGCAATTATTTAATTAACAGAATTAAAAACTTTTACTCCCTGTGCTCTTATTTTATTTTTTATTAATAAAATAAAATACAATTTGGGCTCCGCTAAAAAACAGAAAATTTGACCAAACAAAATATAACAAAAATAAATAATATAAATTATTATAATTTATATATTTATTCAATTAAAGTTTATCTTTAAAATTAAAATTATTTCTAGCATAACATGACATGATTATAATCTATCATATTATTTAATAAAACTATATATATATATATAATTAATCTAACTTGCCATTATCTTGTCTAATTTTTTATAAAAGGAGCTTGGGATTTACTTTATTTGTTTTATCTTTTCACTGAAAAAATATCAATATTTTTATATAAAATTAAATTCTAAATATTTGTATTAACTTTAAGCTTTTTACCAGAAAAAGGGAATTGTTTTGAATATTACCTGGTAATAAGAGAATCAAATATAATTACAAAAAAAGGAAAAATTATGAATTGTCTTAAATACCCTAACTAGAATTATATAAAAAAATTAATAAAAGATCTTTATTAATAGAGATTATCGGAAAATTTCCACTTTTCTAATAATTATGCTTCATTATCCGACCAACAGGTGATATTAAAAAAATCTTTTTCCTTGTCTAGCACAAGGCTCATTAGATTTTCACGGTTAGATATTTTTAATATACATAAAAATGGTAGTTCTTATCTCATCCTGCTTCTTCTACACCTCATATCATGGACATCAAATGAGAATGATCTAGTTTTGGGCACCTTGTCACCTTCAATAGACAAAGTAATGGCATACATATGTGTATACTCTCCCAATCCATCTCCATCTTTCTAAATGACTTTCCCTTCTTCCTTTGTTATTACTTGTCTATGGAGACCTGTTATTCAATGATTTCAAATCAAGTGACTGAGTCGAATCAAGTAATACTAGAACTTCTCACACCCATAAAATTTAGGATCCACCTTATTTAGATGGCCGCGTGAAAGTTAAAAAGCTGTAAACTAGGAAGAGTACAAGAATTGAGCCCATTGCCCGAAAAGTTCCACAGCTATACTTCATCAACTGGCCACTCAAGTTACAAATAAGGTCAAAACTACCTGCACTGCCTACCAAGTCTGGCTAATAATCACAACTCTTGGACGTCTGATAGCACATTTAGATCATCACTTGGATTTGATCCTTTGAAATTAAATTCATATGCAGTTTCAATCGACTCAAGGGATTAAATTGCGTTAGTTGGAAGCCATATTTGTGGCAGGAGGATGCTGATTTGAACCTTGGAAGCTGTTCGAGGTAGGGAGGGCAGGGCATTCAAGCTTCTTTGGAAGCCACTTAAGAGAAGGGCTCTCGTCTTCTTCAAGGATGATATTGTTGATGGTAAGCTTTCGAAATTCAAGCAGTCATATATAATAAAAAAATTTTGAAGCTTGAGGAGATTACCAATTGAGTGTGGCAAATTTCTTGATGTTTCTTCATCAAACTCTTTCCATATTTAAATAGAGGTGTGCGAAGGAGCTTGCCCCATTTAACCCCTGCTTTGGGCGGATAGAATCATTGCCTGTGGTCGATTAAAGATCATTGTTTCTACAAAAACTTTATCAATTGTTGAGCCAACTCAATAAATTCGATGTCTGCGCAAATTAGTGCTCATAATTTAGCATCGAATTCAAAAAATTTCTTGCTGCGAGGTCTTGAATATCCCCAAACACTATGATCTAAATCCAACGTGTTGGCCTACCCTCCTCATCCAAGGCCCAAAAATTGCCTTTCGTTGTAATTTCAACAAGCATATCTCTAACAATATCATGCATCTTGCAAGACTAATATCTACAATCTCATAAGCAGTTTTCCCATTTCTTGTCCAAACTAAGCCTTCACCAGATCATATCAAACATTGGTATTTCAAAACCTTCGGAATACATAGCAAAGTAAAGTAAGCAACGTTTCAAGTTGCAGTTTAGATATGGCAAGTTCATCTTTCTTCTTATCTTCCAATTCACTTATGACCTCTGGTTTTTGTTTCCATTCATGAACAGAGCGTCTCCCCAACGTCATTCCTGCCACCCACATTTTCTTACAATTTCCTTCCCAATTGTCTCCAATTCAAGCTTTGGGCATTGATCTCCTCAACGTGCAAATGCAGTTTTTATGAACAAGGACAAGCTATCCTGATCCAACAGCATCTTGGGCCAGTGAATGTATTTCTACATTGCTCCCATTGACACAGCGACCTCCTTGTTTCTTCTTATGACAATTATGCAACAACCGCCCCTTCACGGTAGACTTTAAACTGTCCCACCACATGCCTGTTGGGGACCAAATCCAATAGCCGACTTATATATTATCTTCAGTCATAAAAATCTCCACCAAAGAACTATAATTATAAATTTTCATTTACAACAACTACAGTGAAATCCAATGGAAATCCCTCCCAATACACGAGTGAAGACATTCTCATAAATAAATAAAACTAGTTCTAATATATGTGAAAAATTGCACACTAATGCATGTAAAAAATTTTACCCAAAAGTGAAAACTCTACTCAAATACACGTAAAAAATTCTAACTAAATAGGAAAAACACTACCACGATGAGTAATACTATGATCAATTACAAATCATATACAAAAAATAAAAAATGATAAGAAATTAACCAATGTTGAACCTGACAAAGAATCCAAAGTTACGTCTATTTCTCCGAACGAATAATTTCTCATTTTCTCCTATGTACACCACCAATGGTAACCTATTTAGATCAACATCTTCTCGTGTCTTCCCCAAGGAGAACACCCCCAATGAACTTCCCCAAAGGGAAAGTACACCAATCCTCCCCAATAAGTCTTTTCTTTGTATTCCATAATTTTCTAACAATTATGGTCCACCCATATTCATCACCCAAAACAATTAGATACCTTACATCTAACTCCTCATATAGTCTTCTCATTAACACATCAACATCTTGTTCTTGTTGGGATTTTTCACACCACCAAATTTTGAAACGCTTTAATTATTTGAAAGGATGATGTAAACAATATTATAATTCACAAATCACAAATAAATAAAATAGAGAGCACGTGAATTTACGAGAGCCCCCCCCCCCACTCCGAAGGAAAAAGCCACGGCCTAAACTTTTATTATAGTATAATAAACCAATTATAACCACCAATATTAAATCACGAGGGACAACCCTCTCCGCAAATATAATTGAGTAAAACTATTCACAAGCAATCCCGAGTGAAACCACTCTATAATAATCCTTGAGATAAACTTTTTTACAAATATAGATCAATAATTATCATTCACAACCAAGATTGATTTAAATAGCATGATAAAATTAAAAACAAACTGAGTTGGTGTTGATCTTGAGGAAGAATCTACTTTGGTTGAAAGCTTGACGAAGAACAATTTATTTTTCTTCTCTACACTCACAACCCTAGGTACCTATTGAAAAATTGATCCCCTTCATCAATATAAGTTCAACAACGAAAACCTTTAAAATTTGACTTAAATAATCCTAAAATCCAAGTCTGGATTGAACCCATGTTGATCGGGTGGCCGGTAGGGGTGTAAACGAGCCAAGCCTGCTCGCGAGCTTTTGTGTTCGGTTCGGCTCGGCTCGTGCTCGTGCTCGTTAATTTTATGCTCGAAAAAATACTCGGCTCGAAATAAATAAGCCCGTTGAACAAAGAACAGAGCTTGAGCAAATGAGTACTCGGCTCAAAACTCGAACTCGATGTGTTCAAAATCAAAAAAATGTTGGGCTCGTCTCGTCTCGTAAATACTATTAAGGTCATATTGAACTTATATAGTATTCAAAATTTTTTTTGATCCTATATAAGTTGAGCACATAAACATTCGCTAGGCTCGAGTTCGGCTGGAAATCGGCTCGAACTCGGCTCTAACCAAGCCCAAACACCATAAATTTTGGACAGGCTCGGCTCGACTCGTTTACATTAAAGCTCGGCTCATTTACATTAAAGTTCGGCTCGGCTCGTTTTATAACGAGCCAAACTCAAGTACACCCCTGCTCGGTTCAGCTCGGCTCGTTTACACCCCTAGTGGCCGGGCGCCTAAGCGCTGGTGGGTCGGGGCACTAGAGCACTAGGTGCATGCCCTAGCTTCCATTTCTAGAAGTTTCGACGCCTTATGGCATCGGCACTATTGTCGTGACACTAGGGCACTGCCCGTGCACCCTCGCGCCTGAACCGAGCGCCGCTTCCCGTCTTTGCCATTCTTCATTGCCACCGCTTGCCATTCGCCATTTCAGCTCACCTCTTATGCTTGCTGCTGCCACTCCTCACAGGGGAACGACTCCAACAGTTCTTGCACAAATTCCTCCTTGACATTCAATTTCTTCGGCATCTTCTTCAGAAGGATTTTCAACTTGAAACTCCTACTCACAGACTCAAATGAGCCTATAAGAGCGCCTAGACCAATGTCTAACACTATCACCCTTTACGACCTTGTCACGTGCTCCATTTAAGACCTTGAATAATCTTACATCTCTATTCACAATGATTGGTTACTGCGTCTGCGAAAAGAAGGGAACGTAAATGGGAACGCCAGTCCCTGTGTCCATTGATTATCTGATCATCAATGGTCATGGATATTGGCGTCCCAATGTGCTTCCCCTTCTGACGAACACAAGTTTTGCTCATTTGAGATAGGCAGGCAATGTCTCAACATATACCCTTCCACAGGGCCATTTGAATTAGGCATGAAGGTAGCTCAACATGCAAAGCCCAATAAATTTGTAATATATTTGTTCGTGGGGGGAGCATTAGATTAGTACATCTCTACACATGATAGGTGGTGTCTTCTATATGTACGTGGTTCGTGGGTTCCTCCTCTTCGTTATCCCTATCCTCCTGTATACAATACATTATAAATTGATAAAAACTTTAAAATATCCATTAGTAATTTTTATTACATATATTTAATTACCATGTAAACATTGATTATAAAATCATATTTGATCAAAGGAATAGTGCATTCATTCTCTTACTCTTTGTCTATGCAATTTCAATTTAATTTTCTTATAGGAAAATTTCTATGCCTTTTTCCGCTACATGGTATTTTAATTTTTTCTATTTTCCCTTTTAATTTGTTTGTAGGATTAGACAAATTTTAAGTTTAAATATCTTAAAGCTCCAATGTTCCATCTTTAAACCCCTATTAAATTTTTGTCAAGGCAAAAAATGATTTAATATTTATTAATTGTCTATTGAATATTTTCTTATATGTGTCTAATATATATACACCATATGAAGCTAAGTAATTTTTTTCAATAACAAATGTATTTTCACTCATAAATTTATACAATCATTCATTTCATATTAAGCTAGTTGCTTGCCCACGTTACACGATGTGATTTTAGTTATTATTATTCTTGTATTTAACTACTTTCAAATGATTTAGATTTTATCATAAATTTAAAATGAATTAAAATATAATACACTTCAATTAAAAGTTTTTTATAATATTTACTCCTATTACTTAATTTGTATTACAGTAGATATTTATTTATTAGAGTCGTATATATTATATATATTTTAAAAAATCTTAGTCAATATTTATAATATAATTTGACGTTACTCATCAATTTTTAATTTCATAAATCTCCTAACTAAAGAATTATCAAATTTTAAAAAAAGGTTATGATTTTAGATGATTTAGATTTTATAATTCTAATTGTAATAATAGAAGGTAAAATTATAATTTAGTTTATTTTTATGGGACATGTAGATATTCATCTATTAGAGTCGTATATGTCATATCTATTTTTAAAATTCATTAATTTGTAAATTTCATAAATCTCCTTATTATGAATTGTTAAACTTAAAATAGGGTATAATTTTAAATGATATAGATTTTCTACTTTTAATTGTAATAATAAAAGAGTAAAATTTGTAATTTAATTTATTTTTATAAATTGGGAAGAGGGGGACGTTGTAATATAAAAACTTGAGCAGAAAACTAATATTTTTGTAAATATGAAATAAAAAATAATGTTATAAAATAGTTAGAAAACACAAGACGAAACCATATAAAAAAAAATTATTCTACATATCTACTAGTCACTTATCCAAGCGATATGCATCATTTTATAATTGTTATGAAGTCAGTATAGATTTTTGTATAAATTAATTTCTTAAAATATAATACATAAAAAATTGTATCTATAATATTTATTTATAATACTTGATTTGTTTCATAATAGTGAATACTCGTAAATATTTACTTTTTTAGTCTCATTCATTATATTTATTTTTTAAAAATACTTATATACAGTTATTTATAATTCTTTAGTATTCTACTTATTTAAAATTCTACCCACTTAAGAATTATCAAACTTAAAGTAGGGTCTAATTTTATATGATTTAAATTTTCTACTATATTATAATAATAAAAAGGTAAAATTATAGTTTAATTTATTTTTATGAATACCTCATTTGTTACATGGAATGCAAGAAGAATATATTTAAGAAAATTTAAAGTTAAATTAAGAGTTTTTATATCAATAGAAAAACAATTGAGTCAAATATGCTTAATATATAAACTGAATACACGTGAAAATAAAATTGGAGATTTTTAAATTTTATGATAGAAAATATTGAAA
>JAVDBV010052410.1:0-12305 GCA_032619315.1 Piper longum
TGCCAAATAACCTCACCTAAATAGATATATATATATATATATATCTATTTAGGTGAGGTTATTTGGCAGTGACAGATGTAGATGGGTAGATAGTGTGGATGCCATGGTTGAGGAACTTGTATTTTTATATTGATGTTCATGTTATTTTGATCATGCTAATTATCATTTGCGGTTATGTACTATTGACTTTGACTCTTGTGGATGCCTTGTGGCACGAACTACATTTTGGGGTGATGTTAAAACTATGGGTATGAACTGTATGGATTATGTGCTTGTTAGATGTGTGACATTCACAACATGTGTCCTCTTTATGCATTGATTTTTTATTGTATCTAACTACATTTCTAGTTGTTTCGCAATCAGTAGTACTCTTGGTTGTACAGGTCCAACATGAGTTTGTAGGTACACTCCGAACCCTAAAGTCATGAAATTAATGGTAGAACTAGATATGTGAAACCCTTCATAATGGCATTTCAAGTATACAAAGCTCGAAGCCATGATGGAGGAGCAAACATTAGCATTAAAAAGGCCATGAGGGAGGAGCGATGAGCACAAGTGTTGGCGGTGGCTTAGATGGCTATAGCTCATACTTGGTGATATGTTCTGTGATTGTATTATCATTCTGTGATGTGTAATTTGATGTGAGGTGGTGGCTTAGATGACCATAGTTTTTCTATCTTATTGCTTTTGGGTAAAGATTCATACGAGTGATAGCCATGTATCTTTACACCTTGTGATTTTATTATACTAGTGTTATGTTTATAACAAGTTGTGTTATGGGGAGTTTTTCCCTAC
Source organism: Piper longum (assembly GCA_032619315.1). Lineage (NCBI taxonomy): Eukaryota > Viridiplantae > Streptophyta > Magnoliopsida > Piperales > Piperaceae > Piper > Piper longum. The sequence continues at coordinate 796 of JAVDBV010052410.1, forward strand.
CAATCCTAGTTATAGGGGAGACTTTACCATATTTTCTTTAGGTTTTAGTACCCTTTGTAACTCCATCTCATATAGGTGTCCAATTTACATTAGCCCACCCATTGATGTCTTTCATGCATGCATTGTGTGCTTCTTGTGGGTTGTGCATGTATCACTCTCAGTTAAACCTTCCTTCTTAGAACACCTTGAGTGATTGAATCTTGGTTGTAGTTTACTTTTTCGTATTAAAAATCATGAAAAATTAGTCCTAAGTTTCAATACATCAATTAGGTTCGGGTCTATTCCAAACTTGGTGTTTTATATTTTCCTTCACAAGGTCTATAAAGGGTAGGATTGGCGAACAAATGCAATAACTTTGCCCAAAGAAAAGATGTAGCATTTAATAAAAAATCTAAATATATTATCAGTTCTCCATTTAACAAGGTGACATGTCTCATTAAATTGATGGCATGTGAGTGTTTAATCATATTAGAATTTTGATACAAAATTTCTGTTACATAAGTTTCCTAATTGTTTCAAATTATATAATTATGAAAAGTATTGTTCCCACAAGGAATTTTATCTAATATTCATATATTTTCAGGGTTAATTGAATTGATTCGACACAAACTAGAGAAAAAAAGTATTGATTCTATTTTGAATTAATCAGCTAAAAATATCAATTATGAACTATCAATGATGCTTAACTTCAACAATTACAGACCTAGGATTCACAATTCCACCTAATTTTTTGCTTAATTACACCTACCCTTATTCTCTATGGAATTAATATCATTGATTGCTGACTAGAGATTAATTTGGAATTTATATTTCAAATTATTACAAAGTATTAATTTATTATAATTGTTTATATCTATGCAATTAGATTTCAAACATTACATTAAGGGCTTGCTGGCTCTACCTAACAAGACACGACAAACATATAAAATGCCGAACACAGTGATCATGTCTGTTCTGTTTGATATTAGTCACACTGTAAGAGAAATTTGAGTCATAGTTTACAAACAACAAAACCTAGATTTTTATGTGCATATCCTAGTTCATCTCCCACCTATGGAGGTCGGAAATATCTTGACAAATTGTTCGGCTTGGTCTTAAGCCTCATGCCCAATGCATCTTCTCTTCCCTATCCTTCTTAAGGCTTGCTTCTCTTCTCCCTTATAGTTTCCATCATTCGATGTGTGTTGCTTACTCTTTCTTCATATTTTCCTCTTTGCAATGCTTTGTCTCTTTTTTAGGGCACCGAGCTTTCTTCTACACTCACCTTACCCAAAACTCCACCGTGAAGTAGTATGTAGTGTATTCTTTTACTTGGCTGATCCTTTGTTTTTTCTATATGGATTGGTGGGATGATGAATTTTGCCCAAAATATTTTGTTTCGATTAATGGAATGATGGTATATAAATGTGGTGAGATTCTTGAGTTTGCTCCTATATTTTCATAGGTTTGCTTGTGTTGGCATTTGCACTAAGGAGCCAAGTTCCCACATACAACGTTGTTGGGTGTATTTCATCGTATTTTGTTTTCTTTCATTTTTCTCTTTCATATAAAAAAAAAACTTTTAATGGATTTGATGTGTTTGGTCGAATGTTGTATTAAATAATTAGTTTGTATTGTTTTATTCACTTTAAATAATCTGGTTTAATTTTTGTTACTTGAATACTATTGATAGTTTTTGCATTATGACCCACGATACTTAGTAGTGTATGGTTAGATCTTTGCTCATTTCTTGCTCAAAGGCATTGTATGATATATTTGATATCATTGAATGCTTCCTAAATATTAAACAAATAAGTAATATGCTTGGTGAGCTTTTCATCACTATTATTTGTGTCAAGTTGTAAATATTTGTCTATCTTTCCATGCTAATTATTATGTGTGAATAAGATGATATAGAATTTCAACAATAACAATATGAATATACTTGTATTATAATTGTTTGTTTAATTTAAACTGTGTATGAATCTCAATTAATTTATTTTTTCTCGTGGAAAATAAAAGAAGCTAGATATTCAAAGAGAAAGAATGCCTAAAGTAAGATTGTTGGGTTTATCCCACATCAAACATGGATGAGGTTGGTGCCTTGTATATAGACTAATCCAAAAACCTTATTTTTGATCTAACATTTAGATTAAGAGCTCCATGACACTCATTATGAGTTTCCTTTGGTTGTTTTAAGCCCTTTTTAGGAGCCCAACAGTGGTATCAAAGTTAGTTGTCTTTGGTGTTTACCTACACTGAATGTGGAAGTTTTTTGTAGATTACACCTGATGATTTAATGGGAATTTACTAGGCAATGATATGTAGGTTTCATCTGATAAAAAGAAGATTGCTAAATAATGCTAGTTTCGCCCGATGTGTAAAGGAGAGATTGTTGGGTTTATCCTATATTGGTCGTAGATGTGGTTGGTGACTTATATATAGGCTAATGAGAAAACCTTATTCCTTGAGGTAGCTTTTCAATTAAGAGTGGTCCATAACACCTATTACGAGTTTCCATTAGCTACTACAAGCCTCTTTTGGGCGGTCAAAAGGCACAACAAAAGCTTAGTATTCCTTAAATTCATTCACTTATTGTTTCATGCACTGATTATTATCAAAATTGGTTTTGACATACTCAATGAGAACATACTTGTGACTGAAAGTTCTATGTGGGACAGAGCTAAAATGATCCCAAATAAAACAAATTAGAACCCACCAAAAGCAATGAATTTGTATGATTGAAATAGACAAGTAATAACAATTTTGATTTATTATTGGACCAATTCAAGTCGGCTTGATGTTGATTTGGTTGATATGCATATGTAGAGCCTAATGGGCTGTATTTACTCCAATGTTTTAAAAACCAGATTGATTATCATACCCAATTCTTTACTAGTATGTAGTATGGTCGGTTTAACTAGGCTAAACCGGGTCGGATCGGATTTGACATGTTGTTATGCCAGATTTAATAACCATTCTTATACTTTTGTAAGTGAACTTTACAAGTGTTATTCCAATTTTATATATACAATACCCTATACAATAATTATATAACATTCAAAAATCAAAATAATTACCGCACAGTATTTTCATCATTGCAATCATCATCTTAGTGTAAAATTGAAAAAAACAATTGGCATAAACTATTAAATAAAACATAATATATACCACCATACCACTACAAATTAAAATTGATTTCATCATTGCATTCGTAATTCAACATTTCAATCCAGAAAAAAAAACTTCTATTAACAAAAAAAAACTATAGAATAAATCCAACTACAAATCAGTCCTTCAAGTAAAATTACATATCAAATAAGCCAAAAATCAAAATTGAAGGTCTCACCACTCACATTATGTAGAAGTTGGGGTCGGGAGTATTGCTATCAGCATTGAAGGGACGTTGCCAATGGCGATGAGGGGGAGGAGAGTCCAAGTGAGGTGGAGGGGGGCGTGTTACGATCGGTGTTGAGAGGGAGGGTTTCAGCGTTGAGGGTGAGGTAGTGCCATGGTTATGTTGTTGGTGCTGAAGGGAGGGAGGAGGGTGTTGCTAGGGTTTGTATTTTGTAGTGACCCGGACCTATGCATTGAGCTGACCAATATAAGCGAACCAGCTGGTTTGTGATTTTTCTCCAAACTGGGAATAAAACTAGGTACGATTGCATGTCCGATCCAATTTTCTGCAACGAACCATAATTTGACGTGGTAAGTGGTATATCGGGTTGAAGCGGCCGGTACGGTCTAATTTTTAAAACACTGATTTATTGACTTCGTGACCCTGTACATCTTGAGGTGTATGGGTGGTTATGAGACGTAAGAATGTACAATGTTGATAGTTAATGGGGTCACATATGTATGAATGCTATTTTATTGGTCTGGAATTAGGTTAGGATTGTTGCCCCATTTATCATGAATTTAGATTTTATGGCTTTACAATGCATGCATGGACTGCAGGATTTACAATATGGTTGTGTTTTTCATTTTTTTTTTTTGTTGTGCATTAGTTTGATTTTTTGAACATTTATGTAGTTTCGTATTGATTTGACCTTCATGCACTTATTTCCATTTATAGACTCTTATTTTGGTATGTGTTTTGTTGTGACTTGTATCAGTGTCATCCAGATCTTTTTTATTGTATATATATTGGCACATGTCCTAGGGTGGGAGTAAAACCCAAACCTTTGGTCTAGGTTTATAGCGTCAGTTTGCTAGGTTAGATGGAATCGTGGTTGTGTGGACCATTGTTACATGTGTGTGGAGCTTGGAGGGCTGGTTATGTATGGTATGGATATAGTTGTGTACATGTCAATTGTTGACCTAGAGTTAGACTAGGATTGTTGCCTTGTTTAGCGTGTGTAGTTGGATTTTAGTGTCTACTATTGCATGCCTAGGCACCTCAGATATTCCCCTTTGATGTTCTTTATTTTGCCTCTTGCTGCACGTCATTTTGATTTTTCAATCATTTTTGGCCTCTTGAACTGATTTAATATTCTTGCATGTATTTTTGTTTGTAAGTCATTGTTTGCTTTCACGTTAGTAACGACTTATGTTGGCGTCAATGAATCCTTTCTATTGGGTTTATCCCACATCGGTCATGGATGATCTTGGTGAATTATATATTGGCAAATGGGAAAGTCTTACTCTTTGAGTTAACTTTTCGATTAAGAAATGCATGTGACACCTATTATAAGTTCCTTTTAGGGGCCCAAAGGGCCTAGCAGTGGTATCAGAGCTTCGTTGGGAGCCTAAAGGGTTCAAGAAGTAGTATTAGAGTAAGGTTATGATCTTGGGAGATTTGGTATTTACCTACGCCGATTGTCGGAGTTTCCTTCATGTCAGAGTTTCCTTCATTGATTACACATGAAGATTTGATCGGGGATGCCCGATGTGTGAAGGGGAGTTGTTGGATTTATCTCACATTGGCCGTTGATGATCTTGGTGATTTGTATATAGGCTAATGGGAAAGCCTTATTCCTTAAATTAATTTTTCGATTAAGAGAAGCCTGTGACTTCTATTGCAAGTCCCTTATCCGGGACCCGTTGGACTTAACAGTCCAAAGGGCCCAAGACTTTCTGACAATGTATATATTGTGAGGGTTCTGCCACATGTCGCCATGTGTTAGTAGTGTTGCTGCATGCCTGGATATAGGAAAACCTCAAGGCCATGAACCATCTAATTGGTCATTGTATTGATTTATACACCCCCGCCCCATCACCCCACCCCAATTTTTCCTCCTTTGATGTTGCTTGGTGCTGACTTTATATCGCTGCTCCAACAACCTTTCAATCGCCACATTACCAGAGGTGCATCGCCAATCATAGTCAGTTGTTGATCTTGCCACTATTAGAGGCCAATTGTCCTTGGAGCTTGCTAGAAAATGCCTATCATTCTTGCCAGAAAATAGCTTGATCGGAGTGATCGTGTGACTTCCTAGGTGTTCATCACTATCATCTTGTTGCCTTAGACCTTGCTGCCAGTGCCGATTGCACCACCCTTTGTTGATTGGATGTGATGCTAGCTGTTGCCATTTATGGATTTGCTGCCGGTAGCCCTGAAAGTTCCACCCACCGTTATTTCACTATTGAGCACCACCTCCATCATGACTGCCACCTTGAGCTCTCTCAAACATGATAGACACTACTACCTAGGCCACCATTCGATAGCGTTGGCTGTTAGACCCGTGATTTTGATGATGAAACACAAAATCGATGATAAAAAGTTTGGTCAAACATTAAGGTTTGAAGACTTGAATTTGAAGAACCTCAACTCAGTTTAGGAGTTCAGCAAGAATAGGAACTCATCATTCGACAGATCCATTGGCCACTGAATAGAGTGTTCAAAGGATTTTGGTAGTGCATTTGATAGCCAAAGGATCGATGATAAAAAGTTTGGTCAAACATTAAGGTTTGAAGACTTGAATTTGAAGAACCTCAACTCAGTTTAGGAGTTCAGCAAGAATAGGAACTCATCATTCGACAGATCCATTGGCCACTGAATAGAGTGTTCAAAGGATTTTGGTAGTGCATTTGATAGCCAAAGGATCGATGATAAAAAGTTTGGTCAAACATTAAGGTTTGAAGACTTGAATTTGAAGAACCTCAACTCAGTTTAGGAGTTCAGCAAGAATAGGAACTCATCATTCGACAGATCCATTGGCCACTGAATAGAGTGTTCAAAGGATTTTGGTAGTGCATTTGATAGCCAAAGGATCGATGATAAAAAGTTTGGTCAAACATTAAGGTTTGAAGACTTGAATTTGAAGAACCTCAACTCAGTTTAGGAGTTCAGCAAGAATAGGAACTCATCATTCGACAGATCCATTGGCCACTGAATAGAGTGTTCAAAGGATTTTGGTAGTGCATTTGATAGCCAAAGGATCGATGATAAAAAGTTTGGTCAAACATTAAGGTTTGAAGACTTGAATTTGAAGAACCTCAACTCAGTTTAGGAGTTCAGCAAGAATAGGAACTCATCATTCGACAGATCCATTGGCCACTGAATAGAGTGTTCAAAGGATTTTGGTAGTGCATTTGATAGCCAAAGGATCGATCTAATTCAATTAGTGACTTGGTAATTTCTGCTCAGGGACTTTCGCAGAAGCTTTAAAGATAGATTAGTTATCAAATTGAAGATGATTCAAATGATCGACAAAGTCTTAGGCAACCAAACGAATGGGTAAACAAATGTGACCATTGGCCTAAATCAAGTAAAGTCAAATCTCAATCTTTCCAATCTTGTGGCTAGGAGAGGATATTCTTGGATATAAATAGAGGGACTTGGGGAAGGATTTGAAGGCTAATCAAGAAAGTGGTGAAGTGAGAAAGGTGCAAGATAAAAGCTTTGAAAGATTTGTGTGAACTATGATAGTGGGTGAGATTGGCGATCAATTGTAAAGACATTTTGTTCGTGAGTATATCGTATTAGATCAAAGGATTGATCATGGTAAGGAAAATCTTGTGAACTCCAAGATTGTTTGGAGTGAGTGAGAGCTTTCACCGATCAGGGGAGATAAGGTGAAGGTGTTATAAGGTGTGTCTAGCTTTGGTGGTATTGCTACAGGGTGTTGCAATGTGCGCCTAGTTGCATAAGCTTGGTGGAGAGCTTGCGAAGGACTAGTGTTGCTTGTAGCTTTAGCTCATTGGAGAGCTTATAGAAGAACAAGTATTACTTGTAGATGTGAAGTTAGAAGACTTATCCAACCAAAGGACTTGGTGGAATAGAAGAGAAGAGTAGGGGTTCTGAACCTCTTAAAGAAGTATTATGTGCCTTTGTGTTTGATTTTTTTATTTATCTCTTTTTTCTTGTGAATTTGCTTTAGCTGTTTAATTTTTCCTATTTGGAGTTTGATCATATTCCTCACACAAAGCATTTGTGTTTGACAACTTTTCTTTAGTGGTTTGTGTAAGTTATTCAATCAAACTCATTAACTTGTATGGTTTGCTATCATTCATCGACAATTGTGAAGGTTTTTTAATTGAGATTGACATTTTACATATTGCACATTATATGTTTTTTAAAATTCCGTATTGATTAATATTATTCATTTTTGTCTTGATCAATTGGTAGTTCTAGGATACAAGTACAAACTAATTTATGTGTTAAATGTTGTGATCTTATTAGTCAATACCCATGCTAGAACCCTACAAGTGGTATCAAAGTCTCGGTTAAACCAAGACAAGCTTTGGTTGAAGTAAAAATGGACAAGAAGACTTAAGCCTTGGAGGGACAATCTACTACAAGGCCACCTTTCTTTGATGGATCAAATTATGCATTTTGGATAACAAGGATGAGAATCTTCCACACCTTGTGTGACTTTGATTTATGACAAGTTATTCTTGATGGACACGTGGATCCCACTTTGGAAAGACACTCTTCCGTTGAAACGGCTAAGAAAGCTCATGCTCTCAATGCCAAGGCTATGTATGCTATATTTTTTACTTTTAGTGAAACATAATACACAAGGGTTTCAAAGGTATTTCATGGATAAAGAGATTTGGTAACTCTTGGAAGTGACACATGAAGGAACATCCCAAGTAAAAGTATCCAGATTAGCTTCCTCAGCTCTCAATATGAAGCTTTCAAGATGGAAGAAGGAGAGATAATAAACACCATGTACAATATGTTCAATAACATTACTGTTGGATTACAAAACCTAGGAAAGAATTGAACTGGATGAGCTCAATAGAAAGATGTTGACTTCTCTGCCAATTGAATGAAGACTAAAGGTGACAGCTATTGAATAGGCAAAGAACTTGGGAATCATTGACCATGGAAGAGCTCCTTGGATCACTCATCACTCATAAACACTCTTGAGAGAGAAACAAAATTGAGGTATCCAAGAAGAATAAAAAATATTTGGCATTACAATTACTATTGAATTATGATGATGAGAATGAAGATGATGAAGACATGACTACTTTAATAACCAAGAAATTCAAGGCATTCATGAAGAAGAAAGTCATGTCCCCAACGAAATTTGAAAAGAAGGATGAGAAAGGGAAAGATGACAAGAAGGATAAGATTCAGCATTTTGAATGTAAAAATTATGGACACATAGAGCATGAGTGGCTGAATAAGGAGAACAAAGAAAAGAAGGGGGATATCGTAGGCAAGAAGGTCTTAAAGGCAAGCATTGATAGTAACCTATCTTTTTGTTTGATCTGTGTTCTACATATTTGCTGGAATCCTAGTGACAAACAAAGAGGGTCTTATGAAATCAAACCCTAGGTCACCCAATAACACTTTGTTAGAATTCTAGTCTCCTTTTTTGCCCCTACCAGAGTTTCTTCTTGTCACTACCACTGATAAAGTTGTGCCATCATTTGGATAATGATTTTTGTCGCTTGTATGTCTCACCATCGAAAGTTGATAACTTGTTGATTCGAGTGGATTTTGGCTCAGTTACTATCTCTAAATCATTTAAGAGAGTTGTTTAAGAATATTTTTTTGTATTTTCTAAGAGTATTGGTGATTGGATTACCATCTCCCTAGTTCCAATTGATCATGTACTTTTGGCCACCAATCAAAGTGGTTGTTTTTTGTGGTCTTGTCATGGTATTTAGGCTTCTATTCATTTTTATGCACTTGATGGCATCCGGTGCATCCGGATGGGATGAATGAGAGGATAGCTACTGTTTGAGGTCAAAGAAACTAGAATGTGTCCCATGAAATGCCGGAGGTGGATCTATGTTTGAGAAGAACAACAATCTAACTGTGGTTGACTTTCATGCTCAAGGTCCCGTATATGAGTCTCATGTGGACATTGTTAGCTTGCATGAGCTCAATGATGGTTGATGGCATTTAGAAAGCCAAAAGACAAGCTATCCATGATGATGACCAATTACTTAACTATTCTCTTGATTGAGTAAATACAAGCTACGTCAAGGGTAAAGTGGATGACAATGTGTTCAGTTTGAATCCAAACATTATTGCAGATATTTGGGGCTACAGAAGAAGGTGATAGATACAACATACTTTGGGAATGTGCCTATTCCTTCATTCCATAAATTCTACTTACCGAAGAAAGAAATTGTTGGAACCATACTCAAGGAGGGAGTGAAGTTCAAGAATCTCATGAAAACTAAGGATCACACTCGTTTGGAACATGTGTTTGCCCCAAGTTGATTACTTGAATGAAATAGGAAATTTTAGTTTATATGTACCTTGGAATATTGTCACTTACAAGAAGATCATCTTATAGGCGGTTTTGTACAATCATTTGTTTAGATGCCAAAGTAGAGCTTGTTTGCCTATGCTAGAGTCCTTACCCGACTTTTTTTGAAGAAATGGAAGAACAAATGAAGATTGTACCACTCTCGAGCGGTGAAGGTGATAGACTATAACCTGATCTTTAACAAGCTTGTAACTAGGAGAACGAGAGGGCAAGGACATCACAAGGTTTTCAATCTCAAGCTCAAGATGAAGTTGGTCAATATGGCTACATTGATAAGCTTGAGATTTTGGAAGATCACATGGAAGATATCCCGATGCAAGGAAAAAAAATGAAGGAGATGTACTCACTCCACCTCGTGCAACTCATCCTCCCACTTCTACTTTTTAGGAATCACTAGTGTACAAATTTGAGATGATGAACAATAGGTTTGATGCTATGGAGGAAAGGATTGTGCAATATGGATCAAGGCTAAGCAATATAGAGACAAGTGTATTCCAATTAAAATGGAATCAAGAACATTTTATTAGGGATATGCAACCTAATTTTGGTTTTTCTCATGATCCATTTAGGTTTTACTACCCCGAAGGACAACAAGGAACCAAAGACTCTACACAAGGAAGGAACTATTCTCATAATGATGATTGAATGTTTTTTTTATTCTTCCTCTTATGTACTTAATTTTTATTTGAGATGACAAAGGGGGAGAGTGAAAGTGTGTGAGGAATGCTTAAATATAGGGGGAGTGAACTAAATGTAAGTGGTCTGTTTGTTTGCTTGTAAGCCATCTCATGAACTTTGATGTAATATTCTTAAATAAAAGAAAATATCTAACTGTTGCATTAGAATTCGCAATCTCTTATTGGTCTTGTAAATATGAAGCATGATATTACATGCCATGATGACATATCAATTGTGGTTATGTAAAATCGAATAAAGTTAAGAATTTTATTTTATTGTGGGGGCTAAATTAATAAGTTTGCTTAAAATTGTAATATTTATGTCTACTTTATTGTTAAGAGAGGATAATTAGTGTTAATCACCAAATTTGGAAATGATTAATAAATATTATAAGCCCAAAAACTAATTTCAATAGATGTGACTAATTTCCTAATTATTTAGAATCATGTAACATAATTAACAGCCTTGAATTAGCTTTTCAATATAAAACACTTTAATGAAAATTTTCAATAAATATAATTGAGAGTGTGAGATAATATTTTGCTTGAATTGGAGCTTAACTAAAGAATTAAATAAGTATGACACTCTAAGTATGTAGGTCTAACTAGGTTTGTAAGTACTCTCCAAGCCCTGGAGTCGAGGAGCAAATGGGATGAAATCCTGGGCACACGTACATGTTATTTGTGCAGGCACTCAAGAGCTTTGAAGGCCATGGGTTGGAAGAGCTTTATGATTGTGTCATGAAGGAGCACCCATGGGAAGACCAAGTGAGAGATGGTGGCTTGATAACCATAACATCCTCACTTGAAGAATTTTATTGTAAAAACCCCGAAAATAATAACAACAATAGTTATTATTATAATTTTCCTCAAAAAAAAAAAAAAATGGTACAGCGAGGAACGAGTCATTATTTTTAACATTTCTAAGTTTGGGGTCCATTTAACATGATTGTTTTAATTCCTGTCTATCGAGTCACTTTTAGGCTCGAGTAAGATTTGATTTTTGACGGTCTCAATTCGAGTTTTTCGTCAATAGGTATATTAGATATACCTATATGTGGGTCCCACTACAATTGTTGGAATTCCAGATCATGCCACGTGGCAAGATTTGAGCCGTCCACGTCACTCTTGGTTTTCCTATATAATTTCTCACCACGACCTCGGAGTGTTAACGCCG
>JAVDBV010052415.1:0-12903 GCA_032619315.1 Piper longum
AAAAAAAAAAAAAAAAACTCTCAAAACATCTGCCAAAATAACAAAAGTCTTCATACATGTCATAAGATTCAGTTACATGTATCATCACAAAGATTAAATCCATAAAACAAGTTAACAAACTAGATCAACTTTCACACATAAGATAAAGAAAATATCGAGGACTTTTAGAACTGAAAGAACTTTACCTTCTTGATAAGGCCAACAAACACTTGTATCTAATGCGTTGAAGACCCAGTCTGTGGATATATATGAACTTTCAAAGTAAAATAAGAAAGCACCTTGAAAAAAACAAAAGAAAGCACCTGACAAAAAACAACCAAAAGGACACCAAATCCTACATATTCCAACCAAAGAACCACCACCAAGTGTCAATCACTCTACCTCTCTGAGACAAAAGTCGGCATGACTCATACAATAAAAAGAAAATACTAGCTTGAAAAGAAAAAAAGAGCTAGATCATAAATGGTACCAATAGCAGCATGCACTATGACTAATACCCTCTGCAATATTATTTGTTGACAAATAAATGACGGAAGAAAAGATCAAAGTGAATTAGTCCAGAGTTAAGAGATATGTAAGTTTGAGATGAGATCCACAACAAAATGTTAGATCCAAAGAGAGGGGAGCTGACAGGAAGAGAAGTGAGCACGCACCGGTAACGACATACTCTTTATGCCATGGCTGGTGTGTGCTCACTCTCTTCTGTCAGCCTCCATTTTACCCAGGAAAACAAGGCTCCAACAAAACGAACCAATCCACAAAAATGGCTGTTTTCCCAATTGGGAATGAAACCGAAGATGGAACAGTACAAGAAACAGTTAGATCTGGAACAACACTCAGAGGAAGCTGCACCCTCAACGACATAAGTGATCACCAACCACCATAGAATTATGTACTCGTGAGAAGACTAAGGGATATTGGATCATCAAAAGCTTCTTTCTTCAGATAACAGTACATGTACCTTCTTCCTTGGGTACGACCAAATGATAAGCATCAAGAGCAGTACAAAGGAGGACATATAAAGGGGAGAAGTGAGAGAAAACATAGTAAAAAGGAGTGATGGGAGGAGAGACAGCAGAGCAACGTCGATGGAACAGCAGCGGGTGGCGGTGAATGATTGATGGGCTTATCTGGCATCGGAAGGAAAGGGAAGGAAGGTTTCGGTTGTCAAACTCTGAGTGGCAACCATGGGAGGAGTTGGGAGGGACCACCCTCTCATCTCAAGTGTCTCTCTCTCTATCCCCTCCCATGGTGCATGATCTATATATGAACCATTTTTAATGTATACCAATGACATTGATTTCAATATTAGTTGATTTTGGAATTGGAATTGGAAGTAAGAGCGTGGGTGTGGCCTTTGTGATTTGACTGGCCGGAGAAAGGGTAGATGGATTATGGGCGTTGGATTGTGGGCTACCGGGGGCTGTGCTGTCGGCGGTGGGGTTGGGGAAGATGGGACTGCGCCAATCCAGACATAGCCTTCACGCGGGGTAGAAATCAACAAACATCCAACGATCCCCACCTTTGTCTTTTCTTGGTGCTAATGGAGCCAATCCATCCAGTAGTGCTGAGTTTAATTATAATTATCAGGGTTACCACTTCAAATTTGCCTCGTCTTGTCTGTTTTGATTTAGTTCGATTAAAATTTGATTTGAATTAAGTAATTACGATTACGATCACAATTTCGTTCGGCTGACAAGTTAAAAAGTTTAGATTACATACATTAATAGTTTTTATATTTTTTTTATAAATATTTACATAAAAGATAAAAAATAAAAAATATAATTATATTATACACACACATTCTTCTGTATAATAAATACAGAACAAGGATTAGGTTTCTATCTTCGACTACTTATTGGAGAAAGATTTTAACAAGACATACAAACATCCTCAAGTATAAGCGATTAAAGAATTACTCCATTAAATAATCATATATTGATGCATTAAGTTGAGAATGATATGAAAGGCAAATGATGTTTTTTACATATTTGAGCTGGATAATTTATGCTAATAAAGACATTAGAAAACTGACTTTAGATTCTAATTATAACCACCACAAAATTAATAGGAAGTTTCATCACTAGAAAATATTATTAGCAGCATTAAAACTTCATTAATAAACTTTGGAGCAGGAGATTTGTAAGTTAATAAATACACGCTAATATTGTTAAGATTTAAAATTTCAATTTTGGGGAGCTTAAACGATGTTAAGTGTACTAATTAAAGGCGAAGATTTAGGATGTGAAAAGTCTGTTGTAGTAAAATAATACACATTTTTTTTAAAGGAAAGCATTAGTTTTACATAGTTTCTGAACAAAGAACGTTGTCATTAAGATTTATTTTATGATAATAATGCTCTTTGTGGGGCCGTGGACCAAGCCTAAATCGTATGGTCCGTCGAGAAAAATAAATTCTTCCTCAAGAGGAAAAAAATTTGCCAAGTACGTAGTTTTTAACCATTTTTTAATTATGAATTATAAAAATATCTTTCTAACTAATCTAATAATTATAAAAAAAGGGTACTTAGAATATTTTGGGCTCCAAACCAAGAAATATTTTCTAGCTCGACGGACTACACAATTTGAACTCGTCATGGATCCCTCCTTTCTTTGGCATTAAGTAAAGCCTTTTTTTAATGGACAACCAAAAATAAGGTAATGTCCAAATTAATAATCTATATATTTATTTGGACTTTGTCAAGTTTCTCCACAATGTATCCAATGTATATATAACATTAAGAGTAAAAATCTATTGTCCAATCAGCATCTAATAATGCATTGGTAATAGAATCTATTTATTATCAAAATTTTAAAATTATCATCATAGATATTTAATAAGGAATGATTTCCTATATGCTGATTGGGGCTTACAGCGAGGACCTTACAACAAATTTTTATCCATAACATTAGTTTTGCTGATGTTAACTTTCAGATAATATAACATCAAACTTGTATACAACTTCATTTTATATATCCTTACCCTAGCATGGGAAATATAATTATTTTTAATCATTATATCCTTTTTGCATGTATATAATAAAAATAAGAGAAAAATTAAGACGAGTTGCACCTCATATAGCTTATATATGATCTATACATCCAATTTAAATCTTTTTTAAATTGACTCTTTTCGGGGCCTCTTTTTGTCGTAAAAGCCTGAACTTGTAATTAAAATAAAAAAGGGTCAATGTCGTGAATCACCAACTTTGGTCACCCTGAAAAATCAGGGAATAGTTATTAGTTTTTTAAGGGAAGGGATATCTTATCTTCCATTCCAAATCATGGAGGACAAGCAGCATGAACCTGCAATCAATTGTCTAAATTATCTGATAGAATTGGATGCTGGGACTCCAAATCCTTATCTTAAGCGGTAAGGATATGCTTAATCTAGTCAGTCACAGTTTTGGTAGGGTAAGAAAGATCACAGATTTTGTCATCTCATGGCCTGGAACAATATTTGTCATCCTAAGAAAGAAGGCGGCCTTGATATCAGATGTCTCTCTTTTATCTAAGATAACCTGAAGAATCATTTTGAACCCTTCTAATCTTATCAGCCACATTCTCAAATCAAAATATGAAAAGAATAAGGGAATCTCTTCTCTAATACTCAAACTCAGACCTACTTTGCTTGGAAAAGCGTTAAGAAGGGAGTCTCTACGCTTAATGGGTATGTCTGCTGGTCAATAATTGATGGCTCCAATGTTGGGATTGGCTTGGACTCATGGGCCCCGAATGCTCCTGGTTTCATTCCTAGAGTTAATCCTGGCTTCGAATTAATTGTTACTAACAAAATTTTAAGCCTTACTAATGATAATGGTGCCTGGAACTCATCGGTTATTAAGAGAATCTTTATTCATGGATATGCTCAATCTATCCTTTATCTTCCCCTTCCTAGCGTTAAGAGAAGCGACAAACTCATGTGGCGTCCTTACAGATCCGTTAAATTCTCTGTTAAATCCTGTTACAACCTGCTCTTAAACAGAAGGCTATCTGCCCACTGGAAATCATGGTGGAAGATTAAAGCTCCTCCAAGACTTCTGTTATTTGGATGGAGGGTTGCATTGGACTGTCTGCCAACCAAAACTAATCTCAATAAGCGTAAAATTCATATCTCAGATCTGGATTGCTCCTTATGTGCTAATGGTGAAGAATTAACTTTTCATCTTTTCTATTAATGTAGTGTTTTTAGGCTCTCTCTACTGGCCATTGCCAATATTTGATTCAAAACATTCGTCTGCCATAGACCATCTGAGCTTTAATTATTGTGTCCGTCTAAACAATCTTCAAGATGGTTTCTCCTTATTCTTAAGATTCTTATCTTGGCTGAGCAAATCTGGATCACAAGGAAGAATCTTATCCATGGCAGAATAAAGGGCTTCTCTTTGGCAACAATGGTAAACACTTGAACATGCAGAACTGTTTGCTGCGGCAGAAGCTTAGCCATCATGGATTCCTCATCGTCGGGACCTGTTCTTAATCCGAGTCAGCTTGATCAAACTGAAAGTATTCCTTCATTGAATAGAGCTTTCCTCTTCTTCAGCGGACGATTTAAAAATGATATAGCAGCATGGGACTGATAATATCTTATACTCAGGTGGAGGAGCTAACAAATGCTGAAGAATCAGAATTGAAGGCCTTCCAACAGGCCTTAGTATATGCTTCTAATGCATGTTTTATCCATCCTTTCTTATTTCTGATTCTCAAAACCTAGTTAATTTTATGTTGAGAAAGGATGAATGTATATGTTGGGAAAACTATGCTTTAGCTAATGTTTGTAAAAGTTTATTTTGTGATCTTCGTGCCAATATCAGATGAGTTTGTAGGGCACGCAATTCTAAATCCCACAATCTATCCACTCGCTATGTAGCCTTGTATTTTGACCGCTCTGAATAAATTTGTTTTCTTTAAATAAAAAAAGCTATCACTAAACAGTAAACACAAATCTCATTTTACAAAGCGAACAGAAACATCACATCTGTGGGAATGAATTATTTGGCCAAAAGGGCCCCTCATTGTTTTGGCTTCATCCGGCGATCTCCAGTCTGCCGACCGAGGAGAAAACGACCGAAGCCATTGACCAGAAGTGACTGAATGATTGTTGGTTTCGGCTCTTCTTTTTTTTACTTTTTTGGTTGTGGGTCTTTGAGAATTTTCTGCCAATCCCCACCCAGCCACACCGTTTGATTAAACATTTGAATTCTGGGTGGCTCTTTGATATGACAGGTCAAAACTACGGCATTCTCGCCTTTAGGAAAGATCCAAACTATATATAAATTAGATCGATTTCCAATGCAAGACCATGAGCCGGAAAAAAAAACTATATATCATCTTAATTTCCATGAACTCAATTAAATTCTCCAACTGTTTTCTGTTCTTGTAACTGCAAATGCACCCTTTAGCAGATCATTGAATTGAATGCTTAGCAAATGTCATTGTTTCTACGATAAATGATGGAGGCTAAAACATGATATTTTTTCCGAATAAAACATCATCCCAAAAGTAAATCCTTTATTATTCTATATTAGATTTCTATAAAACCGTGAGCACCTTGAATAAGATCATTTTTTTCTGTAAACCATGAAAAAACATACCCACCGATAATATGCCGAAGTTTATTATAGTTTTCCTCCCCGAATTAGCACTGCTATTTATTCGGAATTTTTTGTCATGGCTATACAAACGATCAATTCATGACATTTAGGAATGTCTAGCGTACTAATAAGGAGGAAATATATATTGATATGACTAATTTTAAATGGTTTATCACACTTTCCAAAAATATCAAATTGTTAAAAGAAGAAAATCGTTTAATATTTAGTTCAACAACAAATGTAATTGGTGGCAGCTTGTCGGTAACATAGTGGCAGCACATTAGTATACATCAATGTATAAAGTTGTAGCTTGGGGCAATTTCGTGCTCAGTGAGGTCCATTTCATGAGCTCAGCTCTCATGTGGTTTTTCAAGTTGGCTAGCCCTACATATGTTGGATTTTATCCACAAAAGTGGCATTTGTGGCCGTCTTTTCTTCTTTGCCTTCTCTTGTCGTCTTTAGACAGGAAGAAGGTGCAAGGCTTGGGCACATTATTTGTCTCCTGCTCATTGCATGTGGTATGAATTAACTTCAATATATACTTGTCTAAGTTCTTTCCCTCTTCAAAAGGCCCTTCCCTTTAGCATCCACAACTTACAAAAGAAAGAAACGTCATAGTTCATACATTAATCTAATCCAATAATATATGTCTTACAAAGTTAGCAATCAGCCTGTCTGCCATAACATTCCCTGCACACTATTAGGAATCAACCATATTGACGTCAACTTATGGAAAGCTCTCACCAGCATAGTTTTTAATACCTGCGTGGGCCAATTTATTCGGTATATTACGTACCTTCTTTGATTAAATTTAATATGTTTTAAGCTATATTTCTTAATTAAAATCTAATTTTAAGTTTAAAAATCCCCCCGAATCTGGTTTTTTATTGTAAACCATGGTATTTTAACTGATATATAATTAATAAAATATTAATGAAAAAACATTTTCAATATCCAATAAAATATTTCATTTATAATTCTAAAATCTAAATTAAATTCGGTTCGACCCTATTGAACTAAATATAAGTTATAAATTTGGATGGTAACGAATATAGTATTTAAAATTTTGGTTCTAAAGTAATTAGTCCATGAGCAACTTCCAAGGCAATATCATGATCGGCTTAAACATGGGAGGAGCTGCTAGATTAGATACACAAGCATGCATGACAATATAATCAAATTAATCACATACCTGACATGTTTCCTGATGGTATAAGAACTTGTGAGTACAAAACCAAAAAACAAAATTAGTTTTATACAAGCGATTGTGCATGCAATATTGATCTTTTCATTGTAATATAAATATATGTGCATGTTTGGGGAAAAAATCTAAATATAAATATGTAATATATTTATAATTAATCTTCTACGTACCTAGCTGCAAAATATAGAACATCTCAAGATGTCTAGTAAACATTTAAATAAGATATTTTGATGAATGAAAAGATCACGATATTGTTGTGTGTGCAAATCGAACATGTGCAAGCTTTGAGATGAGTATTAAAGTTTATGTTTATGGTTAATCCTCATTATGGCAAAAAAAAATTCTTAGGCATTAATGAAACCAGTTCTTGCCTGAGAAAATCTTTGTTCCTCCCAGAAGCGACGCCGATGGGGATGCCGATCATCGACGGTGGGGACACGCGGCATCCCTATCCACGTCGCTCCCATGAGGAGCCAATAACTGTTAATTCCTTGCATGAACGCTAAGGATAAAAGCGGATGCATCAACAATATGAGCGATGAACGCAAGAATTGACACAATCTAAACATTCGTAAAAGGGTATATCCATGGAATTTTTGGGAAGAAAATATTCTAGAAAGCATGAAATCTATAACACGACATTCATCACTTAAAAATCCTAGATTTAGGTAAAATTTAAAATCAAGTGATCATGCATGCTTCATTCATGATTTAGGAGGGTCTAAAAATAATAAAATTGTAACAACTCGGCCTAATTAGTGTAAACTTATAGTGGGCTAATTGTTTTTAAAAAGTGGTTGATCAAATTATACATTATAAATGTTATTTTTATTAATATATTGTATCTTACCCTTTTAAGCATACGCATGATTAATTTTTCGAAAAAAATGGATATATTGTATCTTACCGTTGTAAGAATATACGTGACTAATTTTTACAAAAAATATAAGGACTAATAAATTGAGAGATCTTATAACAACACTAGCCAACCATAAGCAGAACTCACATTCGTTAGCATTTTTTTTTAAATTTTTGAGGAAGATCAATTGTAGACCCATCATGGTTAAATGCTTTTGTTTTATTTATTTATTTATTTATTTATTATTATTGTTTTTATTATTATTTATTCTTATTTTCTTGTAGATAAGCAATGGGTGTGACCTTTTAAAGCTTTCCCATGTGCAAAAAATCATTTTCCTTCATAGTTGAGGGAGAGATCTTTGGCTTGAAAGCATGGATGTAAAAAAAAAATAGAGAAGGCTGGATCCAACATACAAGGGGAGAGGTAAGGAAAGAAATAGTGGACAATATAATTGTAGAGGAGAAGAGGGGAGGGAGACCTCCAAGTGGTAACGAAAGAAGGTTTGAAAATATTGGTTGGTCACTCTTAGCCCTTTTTGTTTCATTTCATGGGAGCTTGATTTAGGGTTAGGAAATTAAGGCTCGAGTACTAAGGATTGGATGTGCTCGGGGAAGAGTGTGAGAGGATGATGGGCTTGATGGCAAGTAAGGCTTTTCTGGAGACCAGAGTGGGCTTGTGAGGGTAATACTAAGAGTTAGTGGACTTCTCGTAATTAGGTAGTTTCCTCAGATCATGCTCAGCCTATTTGTGTCCTCCGCATAATTATATTATCATTCTAGGTGTGGCAACCGACAAGCTTTAAGCAATGGGATCCTTAGTTAGGTGGCTTATATAATATAAAATTGTCATCAGGGAGGGGAATGTTGAAGCACAATGCTCTTTTTTTTCTTGGAACTTTTACAGTTACGTTGGAGATTATGTTGTATACCGGGCAAGATGTTGCGCCATGCGTAGCCTATTTTAGAGATTATTCCGTATACTCAGGAAGATCATATCAGGTCCTTTATCATGGGCAAACTCTCAGCCAAGTGGTCCTGGCCCGAGCTGGGCTGGTTTTAAAGTAGCCTATTTCAAAACTTGGGGTATAAATGAGTAGAACCAAGTTGAGGATTACTTTGTTCATATCAGCTTAGTTCAAGCTTGGTTTGATATAAAAAATGTTGATGAGCCAGACTCGAATAGTTTAAAACTGATTTTACGTGTTAATATATGATTCGTGTTTGATTCAATTTGTTTCAATTTAAGCCAAGCTTAGTTCCCTAAAGCTCCGACAATTTCGAAGCTCACTTTTTTCCTTAAAAGTTTTTAAAATCAAAGACAAAAAGTAGCTTTTTTTTTCCAAGCATATACAACCTCAATGATAAAGATAATCAATATGCATAAGTAACAACATATTAAACAGATAATTTGAGTTGACCTAAGTAGTTTATGATCTAGCTCAAATTCTTGGACCTTGAGTTTTGAGTTGGGCTGAACCAAGTACTCTTGTCTTCAATCTCTATTCATCAAACTATGCCTAGCTAGTTGAGCATTTGTTTAAGAACTATAATAACAAGAATACATAAAAAGTACAATAAGGGGAATGAGTTTGGTCTAATTAGTTTAATCATACCATTAGTCAAATCCATTCACATCTCAGCTTGAGTTTATTATTAGTGGCAACAAAAGGGGCTCATAAAAATGTTATTTTTTCTAAAATGGTACAAAAATTGAGTTTTGTCCGACCTGATCTGATCTAGCCTTGCTCAAGCTTGAGCCAGCATGGGTTGAGCCCCTAAGCCAGGCTGAGCACTCAGCCCATCTTGTAGTTTCACCACCCGAATGTGCCAGCTCAACACGTTGAGTTACGTCCTCAAATTATTAAAAAAGAAGAACGCACGCAGACGGGCAAGGAGTTTTGCTAACACTTCGTGCCTCTGATTAAAAGTAGAAACTTTAATTAATTTAAATAAAATAAAATAAAAAATTATAAACCAAATTATTGTAATGTATCTTCTCCTTCAATTAAATTTTTTAAAAAAAAAAATCAATAAGAATCTATATCTAAGATAATAAATTATTATAATTTATCTTATCATTTAACAAAAATTTATTTATAAAATTAAAATTTATCTATAGCACAACCTATATAAGTTGCATATAACAAAATATCTTAGTTAATTTGCCCTAACACCATTCGTCACTCCCGGTATCGACGGTCCCTTCGGAAATGAAGGCACGTCCAACCTTTTGGGCTTCGATTTTTGTGTAATCTCAGGCTTCCAAACTCTTAGAAGGGGGTGGGGTGAGGGTAAGTGTTTACATTCAACTGTCTTTTTAAAAATAATAAAAATAAAAATAAAATAAATTGTCATAACTAATGTAAATTGTGATGACGCAGTCAATAGCACAGCCTTACGAACTCGCACTCGAAGACAACCAACTTAATATAGCTACCAAACTTTACAGAGAAACCCACAAATCAAGACCAAGTTGACAGAGAAACCAAGAAATCATAACAAGTTGACAGGAAACCCACAAAATATAAGTAAGTAAGTTGACAGAGAAACCCACAAATCATGATAACGAGTCCACACAACATCTATCTCGCTTTTTTATAAAAAAAAATATGATAATAATAAAGAACCCAACTTGACAGTGCATGCAAGCTTCCTCTAAACCCAATTACACCCCATGTCCATGAAATTCACGTTCTTTCAATATTTCTACAACAATGTGATCAGCAATAGTCGAGACCGCAAACATTGGACCTTGCAGTCGTGTGAAATCAAAACAATGTTCGTTTAGCCAATCCCAGCCAGTTATTGGGAGTGACTTTGATCCAATCTTTCGCCCTAAAGAAACGTTTTCACCAAATTTAGCTCAAAACTTCTTTACGCTACTATATACGGATGTATGGTGCTAGTGGTACCACCCATCGATAAAATACTGTAAAGGATTGAACATAACGAGCTTCCATGATTTATTATCAAGCCATGTACACGGGTTCATATATAGCGCAAGCATACTTTGATACGAAAACCAATACAATCTCAATATAGCTAAGGTCCCCCACTGAACTCAAGAAATTGGTGGTTGGGGGAGTTGGAGATGACCCTTTTCCTGCAAGCTCTTGACAGTGTCGTACAAGACTTGCTTCACTGGTATGAACTCAAGCCCCAAATCCTTGATCTTCTGGTTTGAAAATTTGTAAGGCTTCTTCCTGGGATTCACCTCATCAGAACACCTGCACATATGTTCTTGAAAGTTATCAGATGGTCTAAATGAGTCCACAAGGAACTATTCGGATATGCGGTGGGGCAAGAAGCGTGTCATGTTGGGTATTCATTCGTGTGAGAACGATGTTGCGGTGGGTGAAACCGTGAAAGCATGCGATGAGGAACGGGGGACAAACTTTACAGGATGTAAAGTTACTACATTTTTCTTATTCAAGACATGTGTGGTCATAGTAATTTGGTGCACCAACTCCCCCACCCAACTTGCCTTACAAAGCAAGAAGCGTCTTTTCTGATCCCAAACAAAAAAAATATGTAGAATCTTATTGAACTATTTCAGTACTCGAATAAATTCCATCTCCGGACCACAATAGTTGTTCCATCCAAAATTTTAAATATTATTTTAATTACTGTTACTGAGTTTATATCCGTTATATCTAGCTTTAAACGATAAATATTTTATTTTATATTCAATATATTTAGTCATTAATATTTAATTAAATACGGGTTAAAATACCATAATTTTCAATTAAAAAACTGGGTCTTATTAAACGCGCAAATCAAGTTAACCACCTAAGATCGGTTGATATGATACAATATTTATAACTATGTTCCATCTCAGGTTTAGCAAACTTGCTTAATTATGATTACCACTTTTGTTAAGAATTGTAAGACAAGACATATATCCTCCTAACGACAGCTTTAACACCATGCTCAAACTCAGTGAGCACAACGAGTAAAGCATTACCATCCCGCCCACCATTAAACAACTGCACACTAGTGAGTTGTGACGGCATTACCTTCAAAATCAAAGCACCAAAGTAGGAACGGGTATTGTGTGTGCCCTCAAGGGCATTTGGGCACGCATAGGATGTTGACCGATGATGTCACGATTCGATGCGTCCCCATGTACGTCCAGAACCAGCGGAAGCATACCGGTTCCCAAAGTAGAACAATGACAAAACTGAGCAACAAGTGAAGTGGGGGGAGCACTTACTTGGTGGGGATGGGGTAGTCCGGGAAGAGCTCGGCGAGGATGTCGACGACGTCGCCGCGGTGGAGCACGCTCTCCGCGCACAGGTAGCGCCCGCTGGCCGCCGGCGTCTCGTACACCAAGATGTGCGCCTCGGCCACGTTCTGTACGTGCACGTACGCCTGCACCGAGTTGGCGTAGGTCTTGGCCGACCCGGTCAGGTACTTGAGTATGTGTATGATGCTAGCGTTAATAGTGGACTGCAATAGTGGCCCTAGCACTAGCACAGGGCACACCACCACCATGTCCATCCCTCTCTCCTTCGCCACTTCCCACCCCATTTGCTCTGCCACCGCTTTGCCGTAGCAATACCAATTCTTTCACACATATCACAGGTATTGTTAAATTTGATAATAATAATAATAATTTT
The DNA here is from genome assembly GCA_032619315.1 of Piper longum. Lineage (NCBI taxonomy): Eukaryota > Viridiplantae > Streptophyta > Magnoliopsida > Piperales > Piperaceae > Piper > Piper longum. The sequence continues at coordinate 12,278 of JAVDBV010052415.1, forward strand.
AATATAAATTTAATGACATGTTTTCTCTGAGGTGTGGTATTAAAAACCAGTTACCTTGGTGTTCTTGCAAAACTCAAGGTCACTCCAGCAGGTTTCGTCGACGACCGCTTCGGGACTCCTGTTGGGGTCCATGTACACGGCGCCGATGGAGGAGGTGAACACGACACGCCTGACGCCGGCGCAGGCCGCGGCATTAATCACGTTCTTGGTCCCCTCCACTGCCGGTTCCACCATTTGCTCCTACGACACACGACATTGCACATGCACCACTATACCATTTTACCGATTTGATATATGATGTAGTAATTTGGGAAAAGAACCAGGGATTTGATAGATTAGTTACTGGGTCATCAGTGACAGGAGAAGCAGTGTGGAAAACGCCCTCACACCCATGGATTGCCTGGCACAGACTCGCATAGTCTTGTATATCGGCTTTGCATAGAATCAACCGATCCTTGGCCTCCTCTAGCTCCTTCAAATGGGAGTTCTTAGGGTCATCTAAATGCCCAACAAATGAAAAAAGCACCATATAATCCTCCATTATTAAACACAAAACAATCAGAAAATGATAATAAAACTAACCTGGATTGCGAACAGTGCCCTTAACAGTGTACCCCCTCTCAAGC
>JAVDBV010052417.1:0-12810 GCA_032619315.1 Piper longum
TATATATATATATATATACATCATAATACAATCCAAGAAATTAATGTATGATATGTTAAACTATGATTAAAAATGTTGTAAATATTTTTTACAAGTAATTAGTTTGATTTACCAATGATCTAGGGTGATTAGATAAAAATATAGCATGTTTGGTAGCCGATTACTCTCAACAAGTATGTTTTTCTCTAAATTAAAATAATGAAAAAGTAGATTAATTCAAGTTAGAATAAAAATTTGTTATAACCCACGACTTGATGTTTTGAGAATATTAAAATCTTTTTTTGTTTAATAAAAATCAGATAAAAATTGAAAAATATAACAAAATTCAAAAGAGGAACCCTAGTCACAACATTGTAGCATTGTGTATAGCAGGTTGGGGAAGACGAGCTTTAATGCCATAGCGCTCAACACTAAGACTTTCAAAGCTGCAATACTCACTTATTGTGAGTTCATGTATTGGCAATTCCAGGACACTCATACTCCCATTGTTGAACGCCACAACACTCACTTAAGTTGAAAACATGTCCGGACCTCAACGCAACACTGTTCACCCTCCCAGTGTTGAATGCCGCAACACCCACCTATTTAAAATTGCATCCTGGTTTCTCAACGCAGCATCGCTCGTACCCTAACCTTGATTTCTTATTCTATTTCATGTTTTTATTCGATGTTTGCTATGCTTATGAATAGTTAAGCATTGTATGATACTTATATAATGTTCAATGATTGTTGATAGTTTTGTTAGCCTATTGTATGACGTCATCATGTTCATGGCATGAAAGAGTATGTTGACAAGTAACTTAATTTGGGTTGTGACATAGAGTTATATTATTGTTTAGAATAGGACAGATGCAGCTGAACATCCAGGAGCTCAGAGTTGCATACTAATCAAGCCCGTGTTTATTCGTTATTTGGGGTGCTCAATGAACCTCTATTTCATGATGTATAAACGATTTAATCGTGATTATGCCGGTTTGTTAACACATTAAGGTTCTAGCTATTATTTATCATATTATCAAGTAAATCACTATCATATTCTTAGTATCAAGATAAAATTAATGGTTTTTATGTGTTAAGTCAAAGCACAAGGCCAAGACCTAACAACATATTTTCCACATAGTTTTATTTAAATTCACAATGGCTAAGTAGAAGTACTATGTCATAGACTTTGGGGCATGTCCCATAAGCAAGGACCAAAGTCCTCGTTCCATGGCTACTGTCTTGACGACTCTAATGATCACCTATGTTTACTTTATTTAAGTTACCATTTGGTTAGTTTTGTGGCCACCACATTTTCTAATTTGAGTTAAAGATGCAATAACTCTTAGGATGTACTTATCTGCCAAAATTATCGGAAGTCAAGGCTATCCAAGAGCCAATACCAACATGTAGTTTGATTTTACCTATTTTCATGTCATGTTCATACCACCCATGTTCAATATTGAACCTAGTATTCATATTATTAAGTTAAGTAAATTTACCAGGGCTTACTCTTAAGTCACATGAGTAACTTAACTTAGTATAGTTTCATGTAATTTTCTAATTTAATCAATCTATTAGGGATTATTAGTAAGTCACATGAATAGTATTAATTAGTTTGATGAAGATTATCCGTTATCAAGTATTATGTCATGTTCAGTAATTCAATTATCATGTTATATGCTAGTACACGTTACAAGTTATTTTAGTTATTATATTATTTTTATGTTTAGATATATGCATGTATGATCAACAATTTATTCATTTTTTTACCTTGTTTAATTGCTTACATATTAGTGTTATTTTCCATATTTACTAGTTTACTACATAATAAGTAGTGGAATCAATATTTTAATCATAAATGAGAGGACAAGTTTGCTTGTGCACAAGTATTTATAGGCTTTGGAGCGACAAGATGAAAAAACTAACCTACTAGTGGATTGGTATGAAGATGGATATTGTGAATTTTGTCTCTAAGTGTCAAAGTTACCAACTGATCAAAGCCCAACATCAACTACTCGGTGGACTACTACAGCCTTTAGAAATACCTACCTAAAAATGAGAGTACGCCACTTGCGATTTTATCGCAAAATTCCCAAGGACTCAGAAGAAGCATGATTCTATATGGGTGGTTGTGGATCGACTAACTAAGACATCTCATTTCATCCCCACAAAATCAACGAAGATGGCTGAATACCTAGAAGGATTATATGTCGATAACATCGTGAATTTGCATGCGATTCCCAAGGAGATAATCTTTGATCGAGATCCCTTATTCACTTCTCATTTCTGGGAAGTTTTTCAATAAGCCATGGGGACCCAAATCAAGTTGAGTACAACATATCAACCCCAAACTGATGGTTAGAGCAAGAGAACTATTCAAACTTTGGAAGATTTGTTGAGAACTTGCATTCTTGACTGGGGAGGAGACTGGGAGAAACACTTAGCCTTGGGCAGAATTAACCAACAATAACTTTTACCAAGCCAGTATAGGGATGGCACCATTTAAAGCCTTATATGGTAGGCCATGTAGGTCTCCATTATGCTGGATAGAGTCTACTAAAGTAGTTATAGTCGGCACGAGATGGTGAGGGAAGCAACTAAAAATGTCAAACTCATTTAGCAAATGCCTAAGGTAGCTCAGGATTGACAGAAGAGTTATGCTAATACTCGAAGGAGAGATTTAGAGTTTCAAGTTGGGGAGCTCGTGTATCTAAAGACATCTCCTACGATGGGGGTGATCAAATTTAGAACATCAGGGAAGTTGAAGCCAAGATTCATTGGACCCTTCTGAATCAAGTTGGAACTTGTGCATATAGATTATCATTGCCACCAAGCCTTGCTAGGGTGCACAATGTTTTCCATGTGTATGAGATGATGTGCATATAATCACTAATTTTGAAGAATTAGAGCTACAATTAGATTTAACCTACGAGGAAAGGTCGATTCGCATCCTAATAAGAGAAATAAAGGCACTTAAGAGTAAGAAAATTCCTTTGGTAAAAGTATTATTGAAAAATCAGGAGTCAGAGGAAGCTACATGGGAGACTGAGCAAGAAATGTCAAAGAAATACCCTAGCCTATTTGTGGAATAATGTTATCTCATCAAAGTACAATGCCATTTACAAGATTAAATATAACTAGATAATTAGTTAATGAATTGGTCTACCCCTACCGATACTAAGGAAATAATTAACCATGATTGTTCTTTTAACCATTATAATATTTTCGGGGACGAAAATTTCTAAGTTGGGGAGATTGTAAAAACCCAAAAAAAAAACATCATTTTATTTTGGATGGACTTGGTCTAGGTATAGATAAGATAAGATTTGAAGTTAGAAAATTTTGTAAAGATTTTGATGTTTGTTGGTTGTTGCTAGTCACGTTAAAACCGAAATGGGGCAAGTCCTTCCCTGACGTCACCTCTTCTCTTTTCTTTCATCCTTTCCACAGTGGTTGTAGTCCCTCGTCTATTCTCCATCGCTTCTTAGGTATACTTCCTTTATATTTCTTTTGATTATTTTCCTCATATGCACGCATGTCATGGCTGCCATTGGTGCTTTGTTGTTCCATGAACTTTCTGTGGTTTGTGATTGTTTGATTTTTGGGTGTAATTGTTTAGGTTGGACAAATGTGGGGTGCACACGCTGCTGTATAGTAATGTCGGTGCTCATGTTGCAATGTTGTAGTGCTGCAACTGGCAGCAATGCATTGTAGCGCTACCCTTTTGTTGGGGTGTAGATGGGGTGTTGTTATATTGGTTTTGGGTTCATTCTTGTGTACTTTTCATGCATCACCGTGGGATAAATTGTGATTTGTCGGTCCAGGCCAATAAGAGGGTGACGCATGTGGGGTGTTTTACTTTTGTTTAGGCTTGCTGGATGCTTGAATGATCATTGGTTGGGTCTTAGTATGGTTATGGGACGTGGTAAAATTATTTTATATGTTGGTTGATTAATGAAAGAAAGAACATGGTTTCTTTTAAGATAGGTTTAGAGAGGAGGTTTCTTTCTGTACAACGTTGTGTTTTTTGTTGTGGGATGTTGTGTGCCAATTATTTTATTTCTTTGCCATAGTCGTTCTTGATAATTAATTATAAAAAGTATTAATTAATATTATTGTTTATTCATTACGATTTTTTTATGATATTAAATATTAGAATTAATCATGATCTATATGTGTATGTTAATTGTTATGCATGATTAATTAATAAATCATATCTTAAATTATTAAACGGTTGTTTATCGCTTAATTAAATTATATAAAGATAATATCTTTCATTAATCAAGGAAATAATATGTATATATATAATCATTATCAGTTAAATATTAATTATTATTATTATTCTGAGTAGATGGTTATTAATTTAGTAAATTACATGCAAAATATTAATTGTTAGAACCTTTAAATTAATTCCAAGTTCGAACCTTTAATAATTTAAGTAATTTAAATAACCTATTCATTAAGTGGTTATAATTAATTAAAGTAATAAGGGTTGAGTATGATTAGTAACTATAAACATGGTTACAATAATTCTTCAAGTCGACCAATTAGATGGGTCGTTATTTAGCCATGATTCATATATTTATATACTGTTGTATTAATAATCTATAACCAATAGGTTTATTAAAATATAATATAGACATGGGAGACTGTAGTTTGATGATAATATATTAAATTTGAGTTTTGTATCAATTTGAGTTATCCTAGTGAAATTGTTTCTAGTTGATTTGTTGTGGTTGTTATATGGATAATGAATTGATTAACTTATTAATTTGTAATGCTAATTAAATTTAATGAGGTAATATTAAATTAATTGTCGTGAGGTTACCTATTTTGTTATATTATATATCCCTGGTGCAATTATTGTATGGGTATCTAAATCTAAAACGTTATTCAACAAATATGTCATTAGTTTTGGGATGTGTTAAATTATTAACTTATAGTTAATTCTAACTATGAAAATGCTAAATGCACAAATTACTGATGAGTGCTTATAAAAAATTAATATAGATGATTATATTTGTTTTTGGTGGAATTAATAAGTTTATAAGTGACTTACAATTCTAATTACTTATAATATGGTTGGTGAGGCATAAATTAGATTTTTAATCTATGAGTGTATTACAATATTGCATGACTATTTTGTTAGTTAAACTGAGATGAGTATTAAATTATTATTCGGAGATTAAATTATTTATATTTATGATATGACATGGATAATTAACTACCTTTTGATTTTTAAGTTAATCATAAATTTTAAGCCTTAGTATTTAAAGTGTTGTATGGCTATTTTGTCAAGTTGTGGCATGACATTGCATGCATTCATTTGGTATAAAATTATACTTATTTTATTGTATAAAATTAGGATCTTTAGTCGCGGTTGTGAGTTCACTTGCGAGACAGGAGGTAAGCAATTCAGACTAATGATTAAGAGTATGGTTGGTAGTTCTTTTACCAACCTAGTTTGGCAAATTGATAAATAAAATGAGACTTCTTTTTATACTCTTTGAGTTATAAATGTGACTATGGGAAATGGTTTAGAGGCTGTGGGACTTTGTGTGTGTAGTTAATTTATCTTATGTATCGTTGCATGTTTTCATTAATATACCATGATTTATTTTTATGATTAGTAAATTCTTAGAATTAATTGCCATGTTACAATTCATGTGCTTGGATTTTATTTTTACACCCTTCATATTTTTGGGTAACCCTTGGCTGGCTAAGGCGATTCATATGAAGGGTTCAAATTATCCCTGAAAAGGGAGCAACAACCAAAACAATACTATATTACCGACTATTTCGGGGTGCTGACAATGCAAGGAATATGATAGACATAGTTCTAAAATTAGATGACTTATAAGCCAGATGATATGAAGGTATATATAGCTAGTTCTAAAATTAGATGACTTATAAGCTAGATGATATGAAGGTATATATAGCCTCAAGGATAAGGTAAGTGAAAGGTCTCAACAAGGTGAAAAGTAGGGTATAACTAATGAGTAAAGGATACAATTAAATACAGAGAGTTACAACAAGAAGGTGAAAGGTTGTAGCTCTTATGTAATAATACGTGTAACTCCGTAATAAGTGTTTGAATTTGAATGAAGCCTTTAAGAAGATATGAATCCAAAGATACATCAAATTCACTGACTACAATAAGAAGATGACTAGATTATTCTCGATTCCAAATGTATGCTCTATGCTACGAAAAACCTCAAAACATGATCTCTCACACTTGAAACCGTACAATGGAAACATGTACACTCCATGCCAACCATTTGGCTGAAATGTAGTCTCCAAGCTATTAAACCAATTTGAGTCAACCACACAAGCAACAAATCAACAAACCAGACCGAACTAACATATAAAATCATGAGCTAAAGGGCTCAAATTTTACACAACAATTTGAATTTTATTTCTATTATTTGCATGTTTAATAAAGCATAATAGTAGACTTTTGCTGAGAGGTACTTAGATGGTTGTGTAATGTAATATGATTTTTAATTAGGTTTTATATGGATACAAATGTTGATCGGTTCAATAGAATAATGTTGTGTTTAATATTTATATTTATGGATGTGCGTTAGGAGATAATGGTAGTAGTGGCCCTGATTTAGGAAATATGCATATTTGAAAATTAGGGTTGATACAATACCAAACCAAAACCTCAAGCAAATTACGGTGAGCTGAATAGGGAAATTAGAGTTTTAGAGCCGATCCGAAACCAAAACCAATTCATTGTATAATTATAATGATAATTTCTTGTCTAACCATCAAAACATGACATCAAAGTTAATTATAGATCATGATCTTAGTTTTTAATAATAATTCGATGCTATTCTTCCATGAAACTTATTAAATCTTGAACTTGCATCAAAATCATATAATTCAAATTAAGAAACAATATAACATCATGATTCATGATATGCAGCACGAACTCCATGAAATTAAGATATAGATTTCAAATACTAACCTTTAACCTTATTGATTTTTCCTAGAACACAAGCTCTAGTGCTCCTTTCATACAAAACTAGCAAAATCTTGATCCTAACTCGACAAATCCTGAAAGAGGAATGTTGAAGGTGATTTTCTGCACAAAAGAACCAAAGAAGAGGGAAGAAGAGGGGTTGGACATTGCAGCCACCAGAAGGGGAAAGGTCAATGTGATTTCTAATTTGGGAGAGGAGCATTGACCACTTATGTCCTTATATACTCCCTTACCCATTTTATGTTCAATTAACTACTTCCTTATCTGCATAGGTGAAAATATTAAGGAGCTTCTACCCATTTATTACCTTTGACCTTCTAAGTAACTAATGCTCCTAACTAATTCTATACAATGTAGAACAAAATTGACTTGTATTTACAATTTAAGTAGAAGATCACTTAGAAGATGTTTGGCTCTACTTAGATTAACCCATTGGTTGATATTAAGTACTAAACCTCGTGATAATTATTATTTTATCCCAATAGGCACTTTGTTGCTGATGTGGACGTGGGCCACATGTGACCTCATCTATTTACTTATTAAATTGTTTCCTTATTTGGACTGAACAAATGTTTGTGAACTTATTTTTTATCAACTTATTTCCGTTAAAAAAGTATTTGTCTCTATCATAAAATCTTAATATTATCAATAGACCATGACTTCGGTCATGATCATTTGCCCATAAGAAATATCTTGTCCATGTACGATGCTTTGGATTTTTCCTGGTTTATCCATTGACTTGTAAAATTCATAATTCTCACTTTCAAAATATGATTGACATGATTCTTGTGTTGTTGGAATCCTTAGAGAGTCTAGTCTCATTCCTTGAAAAAATTTTAAATTTCTAATTTTGGAGTTATAAACTTTTGAATGTCAATTTGTCTAGATTTCAAAATTTTTGGATTTTCCTCAATTATTATAGATGCAGATGTGTGATTTCGTTCTGATACTTAGCTCCAGTGATTTGGATTAGGTGTCTTATTTCTTGATGTTGATGGCCTTGCACTAATGTAAACACTTAATCGTGGTTACTTGTTCCACATACACCGCAAAAGATACATTAAAACAGAGAGGCATCAATGCGTGTTAGCGCCTCATATACCCTAACACTGGGTCCTCACGTGGACTCTTCATGGAGTATGAACCACAAATTTCTTTAGTCCACATTTCTTTAACACTCATACATAGTTGCAACAAAAACAGTTTTGTGTACCTTAAATATGCCTTGTCTTGATTTGTGACTTTGTGGCTTATTTGCCCTACACACAAATGTTAGCCTTTGCCCCAAAATTAAATACCATATACGACAATTATAACAATAAAATAAAGGTAGACGTATGCAAACCAACCATGGCATACACCTAATCCAAAATCATACATCACACATAAGATTTAGGCACATGCCTAATCATACAGACCAAGTACAAAACACAAAATAGATAGCACACAGCCCTGACCACCACCAAGAGCTGTAGATCCACGAGCCTAAGCCGACCAACACCATGGGATCTCACCTACATACATATAGAAAACATGTCAGTAATCAAATAAATTTGATTACTGGTCAGAAATAGCCAATGATATTTCCAAACTGGCAAATGGGTGCTCTGCTACCCACAAAAAAATTAAACACTTTAAAAAAAGTGTCAAATGACTATAAGCAAGAACAATTTACATAAAATAGGCTGGCACATAGGCTCGATAAAACATACATATGCAACTTAGATGTAACGACCCAACACAATGTGCAAACTATTGGGTCTAAGTCATCTCTTCAAAAGTGGTTAACCAAGTTAAAGATGTATAGTTCATTCTCATTTTAAACAAGATTTTACCAGAGTAGGTATTAGATGTGAGACTAAGTTGAGGGATATCACAATCCACCAATCTTACAAAATTTTGTCATCAAAATTCTTACACTTAGCCCGTTGCTAGCCCCAACCCATGTACTTCTTTTAGCCATGACAAACAATGAAGCCAACGTACCTAGTCCAACCATCATCAAACAAAGAACTAGGTGGCTTTGATACCATCTGTAACCACCCAACCCAAAGTACAAATTAATGGGCCTAAGTCGCCTCTTCAAAAGTGGTTAACCAAGTTAAAGACCTATAGTCCAATTTCACTTATAAACAAGATCTTACCCTAGTACATATTAGATGTGGGACTCAGTTGAGGGACCTCACGTTACACCCTCACATCCTCCATATCAAAGTAGTCAGGGTACTCAAATGGCATTGTAACAATTTCTTAAATTAGTGCCACAAATTTTGAAAATGCACTGCGTTACTCAGTACTCTTACATACTTGTAATAGGCTTAGGTAGGGCTTGTTTAAGATCTTTGCTAGAGCTTAGCTTTTGTAAACTGTTAAGTGATCTCAGCCTTGAAGTTTTAGTAATCTGCAAAAGACTTGGCTAAACTACCCGGCATCGGAGGGATGAGATAAAATGCTACCAACGTCCTACGTCTGAAACTCGTCAAGGTATCAAGTAGAGATGAAGTAGAAGAGTCTTACGGACCTGGATAATTGAAACTCCTCATTCTAAATTGGTGAGCTCACCCCGAGTATCATAACAAGTAGATGAAACCCGAATCATGATTTGATCTCATTAGCACGCAAAACGAGCCAACACCTCCATATGTGCACTACTCAAAAAACTTAATTACCTTCAATATTTTTCTAGGTGAAGAATTAAACCTTATGAGGTAATATTAATTAGGCTTTAGGATTTCGTGTACACTTAGTGAAAAAGTCCAAAATTAGGGTTTCATTGAACGGACAAAACTGGACAATATTTTGGATGGTCCAAATGATGTCCAAATGGGTAGAAGTATGGCCTAACACTCCAAATGTTTGCTATAAAAATTTGCAAGTGTTGACTCATGGGCCAACATGGTAAACAAGGCCCACTAAGGTTGGGCTTTCTTGGGCCATGCACCAACTTTCCTAATTCTCATTCAGGGGCATAGACACTCTAAGTGGGACTAGGTAAAAAGGGAGGGTTAGCCAACACTGTGGGCTTTGCCCCAGTAAAAGATGAGGTCTAAAGCCCATGTAAATGGTCTTTAGCGGGCTTGAGAAAAGTAGGCATTGGCCAAGGGATTTCTAGAGATAGCTAGATGTAAGTTTGTTGGGAAGTTCCTATCGAATTATCTACCCGACCGAAGGCCTGAAAATTTACAGAGACGCTACCTGGACACATCCTAACGTCTAAGTGTTGTCCAAACTAGGCTCAACAAATTTTGCATCTGGAGCTAGAGAATTAGGGTTACACTCTTCATTCTTGTACACTCCAAAATCTGAATTAACTAACCATTTAAATGAATTTTAACTAAACCAAAAATTTACATTCTGACAGTAGACAATTAGTCAATCCTCATAAAATATTTACTAATATTATAAAAATGTTTTAGGGGCTGATGTAGGAGTACAAACACAAAACATAGTCAAGCATACCAGAAACATAACATACACATACAACGACTAGAGGTTTTGTTTAGGCCTTTACTAAGGTTATTTTAGCTTGGTATTTTAATGAGACATAGCCAACACCTAGTACATCAATCATATAAAGCATGACATGCAAATGATGCCTACACAAGGGGACAAATTTGGGGAAAGTGGAGGTAGGCTACTGCAAGGAGTAATGCGGCCGCCTTTCTCTGATTTTCACTCCCATACATATTGATACAGACTGAAATAAGAGAAACATGCTGAATAAACATTGTATATTGACCTCTCATGATCAGGATTCAAGTGATAGCATCGAAAATACAATATAGAATAAGAGTTATAGGAGATGTACCAAGATTGTGCAAAAATGCAAGCATGGTATTTTCAAAAAATACATAACTATTTAATAAAACATGAAAAAATAATGAAACTATACCTAAATGCTCCTAAAAAACTTTGCTACATGTGAAAAATATCTAAAATATAAAGTTGAGGAACACCACTAAGCAATAGCAAGCAAAACTCGAGCATAACATAGCAAAGGGGGAGACTTACCTCCAAAGCACCAAGGGGAGATCTCTTGGGGCCTCCTGTCCAATCCTATAGCCCTAGGAAGGCTTGGACAGGTTTAGGAGAGCAACGAGAAGCCAAGAAAGTAGGGAAGAAGGCTGGGAGGCAAGGAGGAGTTAGAGTAAGCAAGCAAGAGGGGAGAAAAGTAAAGAGGAATGGGGTTTTTATAGAAAAGGGAAAATTTGCCAGCGCAATAGCTCTGGCAGTGCGCCGGTCTTTGATCAATCAGATCATGGGGGCATGGTTTGCTGACATTACATCTAAGGCATGACCGTTGAATAGGGCATGGCTTGGGTGCATCGGCATTGGCCCATCGTCTTTGCATCAACCCCCAAACCCTAATTCTCAACTTTGCCAGGGCAAGGGCTCCAACAAGGAACCGTTGTGTTGGAAGTTGAGTACGCACACTTAGAGTTCACACCCTAAACCAGTTGGGATGACTTCGAGAGAACCCCATCGCTACTCCACAAGGTCTAGGATGGTCTGAAAGTGTAACACCCCAATTTCGGTTCACTTGAGGACCGAATCAGAAATGTTACGATCGAGTCAAGATATGTTTAATATTATTAGTCAGTGAGACTTGATCCATAAAACAGATTGAAATAACCCTCTTAATGTCATGATAATGGATGTAACACCCCGATTTCGGTTCACTTAAGAACCGAATCAGAAATGTTGTGATCGAGTCGAGTCATGTTTAAAGCTGATAGTCGATATGACACTATTGATCAAATAGATCGAAATAACCCTCTTGGTGTCATGAGAATGGAAGACATTGTCAAATAAACATAAAAATACATCAAATATAAATAAATGCAAGAAAGAAAATCTTATGTTGAACTCAACTGTGTGTAACATTTATCTGCCCTTCCGCCGAAGTCGATATAGGATTTGCGAGGCCTACATATATTATAAGAAAACCGTCCGTAACGAATGTTACTGGTCCGAAAATAACTAATACAATCTGAAAAATGGGTATTCCATTACCCACGAAAACATATGAAACTTCAAGAATCCCTCACACCGGACAGTAAGCAAACATACCTAAACAAATGCCGGCTCACATGCATGGCTCATAATCATAATCATACATACATACAGCGCTTACGCCCTTACACATTCCATATCACCCGCCACTGTACTCGAATGGCAAAAGGAACAATTAAGTTAGTGCCACATATTGCGGAAATGCGCTGCATTATGCAGTACCATCATACACCCACACTACCTCATGGTTTGAAGGAGTACTAGAACGGTCCATACATATCTACGTATTACTCATTCTCTTATTCGTGAAATCCGTAAAATAACGCATACTTATATAATAGGCTTAGGGATGAGGCTTGTATAATAGATTTCCGGAGCTAAAGTTCAAAAGCCAACAAGGGATCTCATCCTTGAAGTTTTATTAATCTTGCAAATAAAACACGGCTAAATGACCCGACATCGGAGGGATCCAATAAAACACCGTCGATGACGTCCTATGTTTAAAACACGATTAACTCTTACACGCAAGGAGTCAAGCAGAGAAGGATAGTCCTACGGACATGTAGTCCAAGCTCCAAGCGTATCTGCACATCTACGGCGAGCTCGGACTCCGAAGCCTACATCAGAACCCACTGCTAAGTATGCTAAGTAAAAACTAATGTCTCTACATGATGCATGCTCGTGGTGTGTGCTCATATCATGAATACATCCTAATAAAGGAAGCAATGCTAACAAACTTATAATTAAACACTTGGCACACAAACCGAGACATAATAATACTAGATAATAAATAATAAATATACAAGAAAATACACTCATTGATAATT
>JAVDBV010052419.1:0-20867 GCA_032619315.1 Piper longum
GTAAAATTATATATATATATATATATAATTTTACCAAGTTTTCATAAAGACGAGAGATGGCAAAACCAACTAGCACGTACCATGAGTGGGGGCACGTGACAATCATAGTGGGCTCCGGATTAGTGAGAGGGTTGTTCCATTCTCGAGGGATTCTGACAATTTCGTGTTTGAGTTCCTCACACCTGAAGAATGTGGTGGTTAATGGGTACTGTTAAATACAACAAACATCTAGACTTGTAAATCAAAGGGCATTAAAGGCGACTTTCGTGCTCAAGGCTAGGAGAATTATGGAGGAAAGGAGGTTATACTTGTAGTATTGAGGGACCAGAAAATAAAATGAGAAAATGCCGAGAGAGGCATCAACAGAGTAGTAAGTACAGGATGCTACCGGGTCTGCAGCTTGGTGGTTCCTCAGTAGGTGCCCTTCAGAGAGTTCTAATAAAGTATAGAGAGTTCTAGTGAAGTATGTGAATGTTTTTCTTCATATGAGAGTTACCTCTCATAGCCAGTTTGATATTAACTATATTTTGAACCAGTAACACTTGTTAGTAATATTTTTCTTATAATATATGTAGATGATGATTATGAGTACGATGTATCAGCTTGGACATGTTAATTTGACAGGGTGGCCTCTAATTTCACTTTTAGGGGAGGTTCTATTGGTTTTAATTCAAGAAATTTTATTAATTTTTATCACAATTTTTCTTGGTATGTAAATTAGTTTTCATGTCATCCATATATTAACATGTTAGGGTTATGTGCATTCATCAATATATGGAGATTAATATTTTCATTTTAAGATGCCAAGAGTAGATCCGTACGAGTTTGGTTCGGGTTAGCCGACCTAATCAAGACTAGTGATATTCTAGTTTGATTCTCGAGCATGAATCAGATTTAGGGTATTAAATAATTAGTATGTTATGAGATCTATTTTTTATAATATTAAACAATATTTAATTTGAAAAATTGGTATGAATGATATTATTCGTAATGGTTGTGGTATATATAGACTAGTAGATGATCGATCTTCGTATTCAAGTATGTTCTTAGGCCAAATTAGAAACAATTTTATTTTAGTAAATATAAAAAAATAAGCCTTCAAAATCATATTTATAGTTGAACTTTGAAACTCTAAAAAATCTTATTCTTTCTCTTATGGTTAGAGACATTTTGGTGATTCCAACCACAATACCTGCTTCAAAGTCTGTTTTTTACATGAGAAAATCTTTTATAAGTGTAGAAGCTCTTATTTTTGGAAAAGATTTGATAAAATGGATTTTAAAGGTAATATTGACATAACGTTTGGTATTAAACTTTGCATTGTGATAAGGTCTCTTATCTTACGTTGTTTCACAAATTTTAATGTTGTAAAATTGATTGTATGTGTTGATGAAATGGCAACATTTGGAGCTTTTATCTCTAATTGATGGTGTTTCAAAAAGCTCAATTTCTATTTTATCACATGGTGGTAGAATTCTTTGAGTGAGTTCAATAAAGTTTTTTTGGTGAGATCTTATTGTAAAAAGAAAGAATATGATTACATTTTATGGTGGTTTAAAGTGATGTTTTTTGAACGAATATGAACAAGGATGATTATGTTGTCGTATGTGTTTGCATCTCGTTTAATGTAATTGGGTATGTCATTGGGTTCTATGAGGATTTTTATAATATTATTAATATATATTATATAGAGACGAAGTTAATCAGTTCCATTTTACCTGGAACAGGTTTTGCTATTGGCAAATCAAACAAATATTTAAAGTTTGAAGTATCCTCTACATGAAGTTAGAAACAAATATTGAAACTTTTAAATATCAAAATCTAATTTCAATTGAATCATCCATTTTATACCTTTTTAATTTATTAAAATCTATCGAATAGAGATGATAAAAAGTCATTCTTGTTTTGCATTTGCAAGTTTTGTTATTAAGGGATTGATGGAAAGATAGAAGTAGAAGCTTTGAGTATCTTTTGTATGGAATTGATGTGATATTTTGAAACTTTATTTGTAACACCCCGATTTGAGTTCACCTAAAAACCAAATTAGAAATGTTACAATCGATTTAAGTTATGTCTAAAGCTGCCAATTGGTAAGACTCGATTAATAAGACAGATCGAAACAACCCGCTTTGCGTCATGAAAATGAAAAATAGTACTAAATATACCTGAAAATTGATCAAATACAAATAAAAGTATAAAAGAAAATAACTAAGTTGAGCTCAAGTAGGGATGCTAAACGAGCAAGTGAGCAAGCCGAGCTCGACTTGTGTTTTTTAAGCTCGAACCCAACTCGTTCGTTAGCTCGAAACCGGCTTGATTAAAAGTCAAACTCAATTAAAAATATGCAGTTGGCATGATTTGAACCCACAACCTTCTTCAAAAGTTAAGGACTTGAATACCTACCATCTCAACTATCTCACTTATTTGCAAGTTTATTGTAGATAAATAAATATAACTAATTATAATTAAACTTATTAGTATATTATATATATAATATAAAAATTATATTATTATATTATTTTATCGAGTTGAGTTCGAGTTGAGCTACGAGTCGAGTTCGGGTTGAATTCAAGTTATAACCGAGTTGAATTGAGTCGAACACGGCCTTACTCAAGCTCGGCTCGTAGGATTCAAGGTCGAGTCGAGTTGAGCTCGAGTATTTAAATATCGAGTTTCGAGTCGAGTCGAGTCGAACCGAACCGAACGCCAAATGATCACGAGCTGGCTCGCTCAATTAGCAACCCGAAGCTCAAGTGTGTGTAGCGTTTATCTGTCTTCCCAACAAAGCCCACTCAGGATTACATGACCTACATATATAATAAAAACAATGTTAGTAATAGATGTCACTCGTCTGGAAAATAACTAAATATCAAACTGTCAAATGAGAGATGACTCTAATTTAAAATAAAATCATTATATATTTGTACTAAACTTTTCATAAGGGCATCTACTGAGGAGCCATTAGGATGCAAACCTAGTAGCATCCCAAACGGACTAGTCTACTTGTGACACCCCAAATCCGGCTCGCTCACAAACAATTTAAAAAATAAATTAATTATGATAAAAATTGATAAAAAAACAATTATATATTTCAATCTGAACACTAACATATATTTCAAATCATATTATGACTATCCATTTCTGTAAATCAAAATCTTGATCATAAGCATTTCATTTTCACACTAAGATAACAAAACAATTAAAACAACCAAAATAAACATTCGGTCGGCGAGTGTGCGTGGTGTGTGCAAGGTAAGCCACTGCTCCTCCGTCCAAACCGACATATCTAGTATTTAATCCTCACCTACATATGTATAAAGAAAAACATCAGTAACGAGTGTTACTGACACAAAAATATAACTACATAGCACACTAGCAAATGAGAGCTAACGCTCATTTTAAAGAAAATTTTTATATACTTCTTGTGAACTCCTAAAGGCATCTACTAAGGAGCCACCGGGTTGTAGACCCGATAGCCTCCCAAACTGACTAGTCTGATGCCTCTCTCAGCATTTTCTCATTTTCTTAGTCCCTTGGGACAACCAATATATCCTAAGCCCTCTCATTTCCTCCATAATTCTCCTAGCTTTGAACACAAAAGCCGAGTACTTTCAGGCAATTGCCTTTAACACCTTTTTAACCATAAGTCCGAAAATGTGATGTACTAAATAGTACCTGTAAACCTCCACATTTCTCCGGGTGTGAGGAACTCAAAACTGAAGTTGTCAGGAACCCTCAGGATTGGAATAGCCCACTCACTAATCCAGAGCCTACTTATACTGGCACGTGCACCCGTTCATGGTACGTGCGAGTTGGTTTTCTCATCTCTTGTCTCATTGAAAACCCGATAAAACTATATATAAGTCTGGGAAAGGATTTATATAATATGCTTGAAGGCAAATGCGGTGGATCTTATTTTCGAAATCAACTCGAGGGATCTCATCCTCAAAGGTTATTAATATGGAAGATCGATTGATTAAATGACTCGGGTTAATTGGGATATGATAAAATGCCACTTGATACATCCTATAAGTAGTAAAACAAACATAAGATAGAATAGAGTGTAAAATAGGGACAAGTCCTAAATAGATCTGGAAAAAGCTCTGATTGTGTCCACGCACCATGGCGGCGAGCACCTACTTCATAACTACACATCAAACTAAAAGCTAACGCCCGCTAACTAAATGATGCATCAAACATCGTATAGTAGACACACACACCACATTGTACATCAATCACATAAGTTTTCCTATGCTATGTTGCATTAGATTATGATAATTATTTAGTTTGCCTAATTAGTTCCTTAGCATTCACTTTAATACACTTCAATCTGACAATTCATATTCTTATTTACAATTAAAATATCTAACATATCCATTCATCAATCCTAGCATGATGTGCTAAAAATCATCAATTTTAAATAATTAAATCGGAGGTAATTATACATCGCGTCGTTGGCAATTAGTGATGGCTAGGGTTTGTCGCGTGTCTCACAGCTAAAATTCGGCACTCGGAGGTGTCCAAAGTTCGATTGGGTTTGACTGGATGAGCTCTGCTGAAGATCCGGCGAATTGTAGCAATTCAGTTTTCTGGCGGTATCTAGCGATTTTTTGGCAGTTTTCTGGCGATGTTTTGGCAATTTTTCGGCAGTTGTTGCTAGTAGTGGATAATCAGCATGATGGTGGTGGTATGGGGTATTGTTGACATTGACTTGGCGATCCCGATTAGTCTATGACGTCGACTAGGTCGGCAGAACCGGTGGCCCACCATAAAAAAGGACAAAACAGGGGCAGTCGATGGTGGGGTGACAAGATCAGGTGTTAGTGATGGCGTCGGGGAAAAGCAGAGGGGCAGCATCAAGGATTTGGGGAAAGAAGAGAAGAGTCATGTGGAAGAAATGATTCGGTGGCGATATCCTAAATAAAACTTGATTCGACTCCAACTTGAGCAAAAAATAATGACTAACTCGTAATAAATCCTAAAAAAAATCAGAAAAATAGGGGAAAACCCTTAAAATATAATACACACCATAACATTACAATGACATGCTCTATAACTAATAACCCACCCAAAGTGTTCGTAATACATTCTAATGTATTACTCGGCTTAAAAATAATTCTACGGTCTAATACTAAAATAATAAAAACAATTTGGGCACACTCTCATATATTCTAATAACTTGTTTTGCCATTATCTTACTGATGTAATCATCATATACTTGGGCACACATGACTTTCATGGTTCATAACATACGACCGGTCTCGGCTCAGTACACATGTTCTAAAATTGATTCGAATGGAAACAGCGGTCAAACCGACCTGTTCTGACAATAAAACCCTGACTCAAGTCAAGGGTTTTACACTACTGATGTCTCTCTTGGAAATTTCTCATTTTTTTTATGTTCCCTTGAGACTACTAGCATATCCTAAGCTCTCTCCTTTCCTTCATATTTCTCTTGTCCCTAAGCACAAAGGTCAGTACTCTTAGGCAGTTGCCTTCAGTACTCTGTGTACCACATGTCTGGATGTGAGCTGTACTAAACAGTACCCATAAACCTCCACATTTCTTGGGTGTGAGAAAACTCAAAATGTTAATTTGTCAGGATCCCTTGGGAATGGAATAACCCTCTCATTAATCGAGAGCTCGCTATGACTGGCACGTGCACCCGCTCATGGTTCGTGCAATTTGGTTTCACTCCTAAGTAAAAGACTAACAATTCTATATTATGCATTATCGTGGTGTTTACTCACATCATCAATAACACCATAATAACTAAAATTGCTAAACAAACCTACTACTAAACATCTAGCATGCAAATAGAGATATAAAATAAATAATAAATAAAGAAAAATATTCATAACATTCAAGAATACTAAATATATTGAATATGTATCTGAACGGATGAAAATAGGCGAAAAAAGTGAAACGAGTCAACCAAATTGAAACAGACCGAGTCGAATGGGCTCAACCAACTCAGTATGGGTTAATTAAATTGGTGTCTATTTGGCTGGGTGGACACAGGCATGGACTAGCGGGCTCGGGCATGGGTTGGAGAACAAGGTGGTTTGGCAAGCAGACAGTGCTCGTCGCCAGAAATCACCAATGGCAGCAAGGCTGGGTCTCTGTCGGTGGGGATGATGACCCGGGCGACACGGAATATGGTGGTAGTGGCGATCAAAAAAGTCTGACCAGCAGCTGGCCAAAAAACAACCGGACAGTGGGGGAAACACCGTCGGGGGTGGCGACGTTGCCGGCGGTGATCGCAATCACAGCGGTGGTCAGATCCTAGTTGCGGGTCGGCCAATTGCTAAGCCAACCAGTAGTGTGTTATGAGCCAAGAGGGTCATGTGTACCCAAGTATATAATGATAACAATAGTAAGGCAATAAAAGAATGAGTTATCAGAGTATATGAGAGTATGCTAGTTTTTTATTATTATTATTAGTAGATCGTACAATTAGAATTAGGTCGTTTATCACATTAGGACTTGTTATTTATTATTTTTGGGTAGGTTAGTAGGCTTAGAATATTTCATTTGAGTTAGGACTCGATTATTATATTTTTACAATATTTTATTTTATTTTATTTGGTATTTTTTTGAAGTTATTTATTATTATTGACTCGAGTCGAGAGTGAGTCAAGACTACCCCTGTAGGAGTTTTTTTTTCTTCCCGACTTTTTCCCTTTTCTCCCCAACAACTGGTCCCTTCCCCTATTTTGGGCACACGACCACCAACGACCCAATCGCCGGTCGCACAACTACCGGCCAGCATTGTAGTCACTTAGTCCGGCTTCCTTCCCCCTCACCTATCTCCTCCCTTCTGCTCCTTCCCGTTCTTCCTCCTTACACCGTTCGCCACCACCAGCCATTCCTTGTAGCCGCTGGCAGCTCATTGTCGTCTATCCTCGGCCTCCATTCCTTGACCAAGCCATTGCCTCAAACCCCTTCCTTCTCTCCTTCATCCTCTTGCCCTACCTCTGTTAGCCGCCCGCTCTTGCTCTATTCTTGGAGTACCACTGCCACCTCACTGCCGACGGCAACCTGTCACTGCCCCCTCCCCCATCCCAACCAGCTCTTTCCCCTTCCCCTAACATTCCCTTCCCTTCCTCTACCCTATTCACCCTTCCTTCCTATCATGCTCAGCTGCCAACAGTAGTTACTATATCGCCAGCCAGCTGCCTAGGTCACCTCCTCCTACCCTAGCCCCAGCCCCCCTACACCTTCCCTTGCCGGCCAACTTCCAGTCACTAGCGCCACCGTTGGCATGGTCGGCAGCCGCGGCCGTCATCCCCGATTTCACGCCGAATCACTGTGAGACGCTTATCGCTTCTCAAATTTTAGGTTATTAATTTATTTTTTATTATTATGCATTTCATTCATAATTTTTAAGAATTATTCATTTTTGTGAATATTTTATTTTTAAATTTAAATATAATTATCTATTGATTAATAAATTACGTATGAAATTTAGTAATGGTAATGATTAATAATACTTCGAATTATTGATTAGGAAATTAAATATGTTATGGATGATGTTAAAATTTGTGAAGTTAGGTATTAGGATTATAATTGTGTAGGTTAATTAATTATTTGATTAGAAAGTTAATTCAAAATGAGAATTGCTACAAGATCAAGATAAGTTTAGAAATTATGGCGTAGCCACCTAGTTAAAAGTAATGATAAGAAGATTTTAAATTGTTGATTGTTAAATTAATTCATTTATTCATAGTTCAATATATTAGTAATTATAGTATTCATAAGTTTGTGATATTTTCATGCATCCATTTCATTCATGCGTTATATAGCTAGCTTGGGCATTAGCATTTAGTTTAATTGTGTAAGTGTGGAGTAGGAGCTCGTTGCCTAGGTGCGTGAGTTCATTTGGAGCTTCTACCTGATCTGTTTTGGACTCACCCATAGTTTATCACTTATTCTATCGTAATTTATTTACTGACTGCAGGACGAGTTAAGTAATGTTTTATCGGATCTCACTTAAACTCGAGTCATTTAATCAAATCGTTTTTCGGATTAATAATCCTTGAGGATGAGATCCCTTGAATTTATTTTTAAAAACAAAATCTACCTCAAGTTGCCTTCGGGCATATGATATAAATCCATTCTTATGCCTGTATATAATTTTATCGAGTTTTAAGTGAGATAAGAGATGGTGAAACCAACTCGCACATACTATGAGCAGGTGCATATACCAGTCACAGCGGGCTCTAGATTAGTGAGCGGGTTGTTTCATTCCCGATGAATCCTGACAATTCTACTTTTTAGTTTCCTCACCCTTGAAGAAACGTGAAGATTTTCGGGTACTGTTTAGTACAGTGCATGTCTAGACATGTAGTTAAAAGTATATTGAAGGCGATTACCTGAGATTACTTGGCCTTCATGTTCAAGGCTAGGAGAAATATAGAGGAAAGGAAAGGGCATAAGATATCCAGGTAGTCCTAAGGTACAAAAAAGAAAAATGTGAAAATGTCGAGAGATGCATCAGCAAACCAATCAATTGTAGATGTTGTTGGGTCGACGGCCCAATGGCCCCCCAGTAGATGCCCTTATGATAGTTTAGCAAAAGTTATAAAATTATTTTCTTCAGAATGGGAGTCAAGTCTCATTTGTTAGCTTGTTATAGTTATTTTTGGACAAATAACACTCACTACTGATAGTTTTTATTATATATGTAGGTAAGGATCTTGGATGGAGGAGTAGTGACATCTTGTGCACACACATCTATTCAACAATGGAGCGTTTGTTTTAGTTATGATGTTGTGATGATGGCTATGTGTTGCAATATCTATTGCTAATAATGATATGATGTTACATTGTTAGAATAAATGTTTTGATTTTGAACACATTCAACAGGTAGGTCAAGACAACCTAAAACTGTAAACGTGAATGTGAATGAACAGATGGGTTGAGACCTAGTTCAATAAGGTAGAATGAATGCAAATTAGTAGTTGAGTCTCTAAGACTTATCTTAGAATTGATTATGCAATTGAAACGAAATTATTATGTGAATGTTTTATGAGATATTTATATTATCTATTGTTTGACAGGGTGGCCCTTATTGCACTTTAAGAGAAACTCTATTTTTTTTAAATTTAGAATTTTCTATATCTTATCGTAATTTAAATGATTGATTCTAAGTGTGATTGCATGTGACATGTCATTCACATAGTGTCATGTTAGGTTCCTTGTTTTTCATGCATGTATAACGATAATTATCTTACATCTTAAGACGACGAGAGCAAATCCATTTAGGTTAAGTTCGGGTTAGCCGACTTAATCGGGTGACCCGTAAAATTCCAATTCGGTTTGTAAGTGAGCTAGATTTGAGGTGTTACATCATAATTTGAAGTCTGCTTGGTAAGAACATTTTATATTTTATGCATGAGAAGTTAATTTAAATAACTGTAAATTTTAATTTACTTTAAGTTGTTGGTTTATAATTAAGTAAACTAGTGAAGAATTAACCTTATTTTAACTATTTAACTGACACTAGATCAGTGACAACTCGACTACTATAGAACTCTATATATTTATTTAATGGTATGATTATGGTTAAAAAATCAAAAGTAGTAAATGGTTATGGTGAAAGCTATCAACCAAGCCATAAATGCGCTATTCACAATTGTGATTATATGTCAGTCGAAGGAGAAAAGAAAAACCAGCTGTAATAACCCGGCCAAGTGTGAATTAATAGTCTTTGTCATTTTTTCAAAAATAGTTAAACGAAATTAAAGATTATAAATTTATTTTCACTATTATATTAGATCTTACCTAAATAGGCATTCCATTTAAGACTAACTATGTGGAAGATTTTACATTTCACCTATCTTAAGGAAATTCCATTATCAGACTTTCTTTCTATTACTCATGAGCCTAATCTATTTCTTATACTTCCCTACCATCCAATAATATTCTAGGCTAGCTTTGTTACTATTTGTAACGACCTTGTCTAATTACAAACTGATAGGCATAATAATTTATTCGAAAGTATTTAATCAAAGTTAAAGATAATAAATACATTAAATATGAGACTCATTATTCAACAGATCTTACACTCACATTGGTAGAAACTGGGGACAATGATGGTAATGTCAGCAGTTGACGGCAAAAGATCCCAATCAATAACTTATTGGGCCCTTACGGCCCCCACCCAAGCTCCTCAACCACTGTTGGACCCTTTGGGCCCCTAAAATGGACTTTAAACAATCAAAGGAAACTCTTAATAGGTGTCACGGATTTGTCTTAATCCAAAAGCTAACTCAAAGAATAAAGCTTTCTCATTAGCCTATATACAAGTCACCAATAACATCTACGACCGATGTGAGATAAACCCAACATAACTCCCTACTTGGCAGAACTAATGGTGGCAGTAAGGTGATCAAAAAAGATATTGCCGATCATCAGAATTTAATAGGAGAAGTTCACAACCGGAAAATATTAGAAGGTTGCCGCCAACAATTCTGACGTGACAGACGTATGTCAAGACTGGTGGCGATCAACTTGCCATGGCATGACGATTTTATCCGTGGTGACAGGTACCGCAGATGGGCCGCCAACAACATCTCCGGTGGTTGAAACAAAAAAATTGAATAAGGGCTTTGGCAAATGGCGATGATGGTCTGAATTTGAAGGCAGCAATAAAGGTTGTCGATTGGAATTCATATTACAGCAAAAGGTAGATCAACGATAGAGGCCTAGTAGCCTAAAGTCAGCAAAAAACCACAGTAACGATCATATGGTAAATGTTAAGGCAAGTGCGTGTATCGAATAGGTATAAAGTGATAAATATGAGATTATTCTTACAAAAAGTAATAATAATAAATTCCTATTTTACTTACTTGAATAAATCGATCTACTTAACTAAATTATACTAACTATTCGAATAATTTAATTAATTAATACTAAACCAAAAACTAACTAAAACTAATTAATGAAAGTTACCTATGCAAAAGAAGATTAATATATCAAACTAAGAAAATAACCTATGCAAAACTCGACTCGCTGCCAAGGCAAAGGCTTAAACTCAAGGAACTAAATCTAATTAACAACTAAAACGAAATTAAAACCTAATTCACCAAAAATTAAAATTTGAAATTACTCAAGGAGTTATTTCTAGGATTCCTAACTTCACATAGTTGCTTTGGATTATTGCAATTATTATTCGCATTTACTTATCATTGATTTAGGCTGATAATCAAGAATGCTTTTGTAATTGTAACGGGTTGCCAGTTCTTATTACAACTTATTATTTTAATTCAATCTTATATGAAAAGAAATTAGAATAGCACACTGTGTTCAATGTTGGAAAATAGACACTCCAACGGAAACAACCCAGAAAATATTTCCCTTCAAAGATGAATGAAAACAAATATAAGATGAATAGAAGACACCAAGATAAAAAAAATGGATGGAAACTTTCCTCTAATTTAGAAAAAAAAACCAATCTACTCGATAAACTTTGATTAAGATATCTCTTACAATCAAGTATCGAATAAAATTTGAGAAAACTCTCCTAACTCAAATAAAACCAATAACAAGATCTGAAAGATAAAATTCTTAAGAATACAATATATGAGAAATTGAGAAAATAAATACACCTCTAAAGAAAATTGGATCAACCTCACACCCTGGATTACGACCTTGACTTCAACTTGAGATGATGAAAAACTTCTCCAAACTCTCCCTTTATGAGCCAAATGTGCTAAAAAACTCTCAATAGGATCTATTTCACATCAACATAATTCTCCTTTATATAGAAGAATATGAATAGAATTCTAGAAGCCGCCTCATTAAACTTCTACAAAAAAGGAAGAAATCACACATTGGTATATGAAACACCAACCATCAGTGTGATAAACGAAAAGCCAAAAACTTAACAATTGAGTTTTTCAATGCGAATGGGTGAGGGAAACTTAACAAATCCTCCCCTTCACGAATTCATGAGCTAATTAGACATAAGTGGCAAGAAAATTCTCCATACCAGCTCCACTTCGACAAAATAAATATTTTCCTTTGTCACAATTTTGGTTAACATATCTTAGATGTTTTTGTCAGTGTGAACCATGTTCAACTCTAATAACTTTCTCTCCAACACATCTCTTACCCAATGATATTGAACATCTATGTGTTTACTCTTTCAATGAAAACTAGAGTTCTTACTCAAATGTATAGCACTTTAATTATTACAAAGTACCTCATACTTATCTTGACTTATCCCTAATTTCATTCAAAAATGTTTTCAACCATAGAACCTCTTTGCAAACTTCTATAACTACAATGAATTTACCTTCAATTGTGGATAGAGCAACACACTTTTGCAATTTGGATTGCCAAGATATAGCACCACCCGCAAAAGTAACAACAACCCAGAAGTAGACCTCCTAGAGTCAAGATCACCAACCATATCTGGATAAGTATAACATGGTAATATAGGCTTACCTCACCTAAAGCATAAACCTAGCATGGAAGTACCTCTCAAATATCTCAGTATCCACTTAACTACTTGCCAATGTTCTCTACAAGGATTAGACAAATTTCTATTTACTGCTCTAACAGGATACGCTATGTCTGGTCTAGTACGAACCATAGCATATATAAAACTCCCCATAGTAGATGCATAAGGGACATTCTTCATTTCATTTACTTCTGCTTCACTTAGTTCACCCTTCTTCAATTTGAATTGAGCTCCTAGTTGAACAGTAACCGGCTTAGCTTCCTTCATATTAAACTGCTCAAGAATCTTCTCAATGTATTTCTCTTGGGATAACCAAATTTTCTTAGCTTTTCTATCCCGCCGGATGGACATGCCAAGAATTTGCCTAGCATAACCCAAATCCGTCATAGCGAAGGAATTGCCAAAATTTTCCTTCAAATATGCAATTCTTGATTTATCTTGTCCAATAATTAATATATCATCAACATAAAGAAGCAAAATGATAATGTCATTCTTCCTAAATTTTTTGATAAATACACAATTGTCTGAAACAGTATTATTTTGTTGTAGCCTTGACTATTCATAAAAGAGTCAAACTTCTTATATCAGTGTCTAGGAGCTTGCTTGAGGCCATACAAGCTCTCTTCAATTTGCACACCATCTTTTTCTTTTCCTTATCTATAAAACCCTCGGGTTGTTCCATATATATTGATTCATTAAGATCACCATGGAGAAATGCAGTCTTCACATCTAACTGTTCAACCTCCAAACCCATACTTTAGCTAAACCTAACACACAATGGATTGAAGACATTTTTACAACAAGTGAGAAAATTTTGTCAAAGTCAATACCTTTCTTCTACCCGAAACCTTTCACTACAAGTCTTGGCTTGTACCTTGGTTGTGAGTTATCTTCTTTATGCTTAAGCCGATAAACCCACTTGTTCTTCAAGACCTTTCTCCCTTTAGTAAGATTCAAAAACTCATACGTTTTGTTCTCATGTAATGACTTTAGTTCCTCTCGCATGACACTTACCTATTTGACTTTCTCTTTGTGACTAAAAGCTTCACTGAAGTCTTCAGGCTCACCACTTTCTGTGAGAGTCACATAAGTAGACTTTGGATACTTAATGGATGGCTTAGCAATTCTACCATATTTTATTCTAGTAGCATCAACCTCTCCTTGATCAACAACCCGATCACTATCATATACCTGTTCATCAACAACAACAGGAACTGTATCATTAGAAATATCACTATCCTCACCTTCACCGTCACGAGGCAAAGAAATAGGAATGTCATCTTTGCCTTCTTCATCAATCTATTCAACAACATCTTGAACAATATTCTCTATAACCGTTGGAAGAGTAGATGAAGTCTTAACCTTCACAACATAATCATGGGTATCACTTTGGGTAGTTGTTTCATTCCAAAGTCCTCTATAAACTGATTCTCTCAAAACACCACATCCCCACTTTGAACAATCTTCTTTTCCTTACATAAAGTTTGAAACCAAACTCTTCATCCCCATAACTCAAAAATACGCATTCAAATCTCTTAGCATCAAACTTATACCTTAGCTCCTTTGGCATGTGTATAAAGGCTTTACAACCAAACAGCCTTAAGTGAGTGCATTTTACCTTCCCACCAGTCCAAACTTTTTCTAGAACATCTCCATCTAAAGTAAGTGAAGGAGACCTGTTAATTAAATAACAAGCAGTACAAACAGCTTCAGCTCAAAATCCTTTAGGTAATTTTGTTGTAGAAAGCGTACACCTAACGTTTTCTTGAATTGTTTTGTTCATTCTCTCAGTCACTCCATTCAATTGTGAAGTATAGGGAACAATCTTCTCACACCAAATGTCATGTTTGTCATAATAAACCTGAAACTCATTAGAAGAATACTCACTTCTATTATCACTTCTCAAACATTTCAAAGTCTTCCTTATTTCTCTCTCCACAAGAACATGAAATGATATAAAAGTATTAAACACATCACTTTTATTCTTCAAACAGTAACACCATACCTTCCTTGAAGCATCATCAATAAAAGTGACAAACAAGAAACTCCACCAAGAGAATTTATCTCCATTGGACCACAGACATCAGAATGTATAAGTTCAAGTATTTGTGTCTTCCTTTTGCGAGTGGATACAAAAAAAGCCCTACATTGTTTTATAGCCAAACAATGACCACAAGAGTTTAGTGTTGTCCGATCAAGTTGTGGAAGATAGTTCTTCTTCTTCAAAAATTCTAACCCCTTTTCACTATGTATCCCAACCTTCTATGCCACAAATTAGCTATGAAAGTAGTAGATGTAACATTAACCTCCCTGTGAACCAACTAGATGTAGTCCTATAAAGACCACCACACTTCTTCCCTTTAGCAACCACTAAAGAACCTTTCACCAATTTCCATAAGCCACACGAAAATTGTGAAACATAAACCTCATCATCTAGCACACCTGTTGACATCACCATGACCAAAAATTTTAGAAGCCCCATTGTTGCCCATATTCATCACACCTAGATTAGCTGTCACATAGGTGTCGAAGAAATCTCTACATGGAGTAGCATGAAACGATACGCCAGAATCAATCACCCAACTAATATCATCATTAGTTGTCAAACGGTCATTTCCATCATCAAGTATGATTAGTATATCTTCTGATGCAACATTGGTAATTTTATCATCTTCACTCTTATTGTCAAGTACCTTACTATTTCTTAGATCTTTCTTGTATTTATAATAGTTCTGCTTCTTATGGTCGGCTTTATCACAATAAAAGCACTTGAAGGTCTTGTTTTTGGATTTAGACCTTCCTCTACTCTTATCTCTTCCACTTGGATTCCTACTCTTTAATCTTCTTCAAGAACTAAATTCAAAAACCAAAGATTGAAACAAATTAGAGAAGGTTACCTATTGTGTTTTCCTTCTCACTTCTTCACTCAAATGACAACTTGAAGCCATATCAAAAGTCAACTGCTTGTCATAATTATTCAAAGGAAAAACTAAAGGTTCCCAAGACTCCGGTAAAGTATTCAATAATAGACAAGCTTGCCAAGCATAATCAAGAGGCATATTCAAACTAGATAATTGAGTTAATATACCTTGCATCTCATTGATGTAGTCACTGACTTCTGTCCCATCCTTATACCGAAGATTCATCAACCTTCTAACCAGCAAATTTCAGTTTCCAGGAGTGTCTTTCTCATACATATACAAGAGCTTATCCCAAAGCTCTTAGGTTGTCTTTGTTCCCATCACATGGTTATGTATGTTATGTTCTAACCATTGTCTGATCAAAGCCATGCATTTTCTGTCCATCTTGATTTATTCAGCCGTGACACTCGATTAGCCTTAGCAATAGGCAGAGAAAGAGCAATCGAAGGAGCCTTCCCTTCATCAGTCACAACCGGAGTAGCACTCAACGGTTGACTGGAACTCAACAACTCAGGAGGACTAAGAATTGGATCATATAAATCCTTAGTGAATAAATAATCAATCATACTACCCTTCTAGTAATGCTAATTATGGCAACCATCTTAACATGTTTCTCATCATTCATCTTGACACAAAAAAGATTACTACCCAAAACCAAGACAAACAAAAAAGAAAGAACCAAAGTTAACCAGGCTCTGATGCTGCTCGTTGGGAAATAGACGTTTCAGCTGAAACAACCTAGAAAATATTTTCCCTCAAGATGAAATGAAAATAAATTTAAGATGAATAGCATATACCAAGATAAAAAAAATCGATGGAAACTTTCCTCCAATTTAGATAAAAGAAAACCAACCTACTTGATCAACTTTGATTAAGAAATCTCTTATGATAAAGTATCGAATAAAATTTGAGAAAACTCTCCTAACCCAAATCAGACCAATAACAAGACGTGAAAGATACAATTCTTGAGAATACAATATATAAGAAATTAAGAAAATAACATACACCTCAAAAAAAAATTAGATCAATCTCACAACCTAGATTACGACCATGACTTCAACTTGAGATGATGAAAAACTTCTCAAAACTCTCCCTTTATAAGCTATATGTGCTCAAAAACTCACAAGTGAATATTCTATTTAACATCAATAAAATTCCCCGTTATATAAAAGAATATAAGTAGAATTCTAGAAGCTACATCATTAAACTTTTATGAAAAAGAACGAAATCACACATCGGTATACGAAACACCAACCATTAGTGTGACAAATGAAAAACTAAAAACTTGACAATTGAGTTTTTCAATGTGAATGGGCGAGGGAAACTCAACATTCAACTCCTTATAAAAAGTTATCTATAACATCAAACATTTGTCTATCTCAAAACTATAAAATATTCTATTTATGACAAATTCAATTACCCTATATCTAAACAAATTAAATCTCTAAATCAAAGAAAAATGCATAGGGCTTTTGCAACATAAAGAACAAAGTATAATAATCAACTCATCACAATCACAAGTAGATGAAAAAAATAACTTTATATAATATTGCAACTAAGATTCATTGGTCATCCTAGATTAATTATTTACCCCATAAAAATAATTTAAACTTCCCGAAATTCATTGCAAAAAATATGTCGACGACAGTCTGTCGTGGTGCAAGTGTATGCAATAAACATATCATTGGAACCAAAATACAGGATGAACAATTCATGCTATTATTGCAAAGCCATCTGAACATTCTATAATCCAAAAATTGCAAAAACTATGACTCAACTCAATCATGTTGATCAATATGAACACCATGTAAATATCAAAAAATGTCTTAAAAAATCTTCTTCCATTTTTGTCTGTTGATTTTTTTTTGGGTGTTT
This sequence comes from Piper longum, assembly GCA_032619315.1. Classification (NCBI taxonomy): domain Eukaryota; kingdom Viridiplantae; phylum Streptophyta; class Magnoliopsida; order Piperales; family Piperaceae; genus Piper; species Piper longum. The sequence goes on from JAVDBV010052419.1 coordinate 17,266, forward strand.
GATATTTATTTTTGTGGATGAAGTTTTATTAAAATCACCCTCGTTTGAAGTTGACTGAATTTTCCTTTTGTTAAAATCATAGGCATCTTGAATTTGATAAAAAAAAAATTAAAGTTAAACTTTGTCAAAGAGAGCATAAAAAGAATATAAATAGTTGCTATTGATATTGAACAAGTTTCATGAAAAAACATTGATGATCTTTAGAAATATCAACTAGATTATTACCCGCACTATGAGTGGGAGAGTTACAAATTTAAAAAAAACATATATTAATAATAATTAAAATTAAATAAATAAATTACAAATTATAAATGGAGTTCATGTTATCAATTTAGCATGCTTATCTTATAGGTTGACGTCATGTTTATCAATTTTGTATATTTATCTTATAAATCGATATAGTCATATTTATCAATTTTAAATGAATTTGTATGCTTAAATTATATTGTATATAGATATTAAATTTATCAACTTTTGTACTTTATAAGTCAACATAGTCATCTTTATTAATTTTTCATGATCATGCACCGGCTTATCTTATGCGTGAATACTATATTTATCAATTTTTCATGTATTATATGTGGATGTCATGTTTATTAATTTTTTATAATTTTGTATAATTATTTTACAAATTTAGGTTCAGCAATTATTTATAGATAATTAAAAGTAGGCAAGAAGAAGATGATTAATGAAGATATAGACTTACGGACAGAATATTTTGAGTTTACCTTACTATGAGACTTTTGTGGAGAATATCACATATATTATTAGTGTTTTATTAATATAATATTAAGTATGGGCCTAGAATTAACCACACAGAGAAAAAGTTGAGAGCGAAGGCGCATAAAAAATCATATTGCTATAGTTAATAATAGATTGATTCGTTGAGAAGATCATGTATATTTTAAGTTTATTATTAATAAAATATTCGGTTTGGGCTCAAAATTAACCACATGCAATAAAAAATTGAGAGCGAATGAGAATTAAAAAAATCATTCGGTGATAGTTGATAAGTAGATAGATTTTATCCAAGAAAAAAACTGCGAGCCTTAATTTATATTTGAACATAATGTATAAATATAACCACCTCATATGATTATTATTCAATAATAAGTTGATTATATCAATTAAAATGAAAACAAAACTAATCAACCTCATTACATTAAAATACATGAACTCTCATTGCATTTTTACATTTCTTACATTGTAGTTGATTCTAACCCACAACAATTTTAAAGGCTCATTAATATTATTTTAATTAAAAAATTATTATTATTATTATTATTATTATTATTATTATTATCATTACTATTATTATTAAAAAATATTTTGAGTATAATTATATCCAAATTAAGAATTTTAAAAATATTCATAAATTTTATTAAATTTATAATTATAATACATGAATTAAATGTTGTTATTTGATAATATCTAATTAATTTAATGTAACGCGCCCATTTCGATTCACTTAAGAACCGAATCAGAAATGTTGTAATTGAGTCGAGTTATGTTTAAAGCTGATAGTCGATATGACTCGATTGATCAAATAGATCGAAATAACCCTCTTGGTGTCATGAGAATAGAAGACATTGTTAAATAAACATCAAAATACATTAAATGTAAATAAATGCAAGAAAGAAAATCTTAGGTTATCTGTCCTTCAGCCGAAGTCGATATAGGATTTGCAAGACTTACATATATTATAAGAAAACCGTCAATAACGAATGCTACTGGTCCGAAAAATAACTAATACAATCTGGCAAATGGGTATTCCATTACCCACGAAAACATATGAAACTTCAAGAATTCCTCATACCGGGCAGTAAGCAATCATACTTAAACAAATGCCAGCTTGCATGCACGACTCATAATCATAATCATACATACATACAGCGCTTACGCCCTCACACCTTCCATATCACCCGCCACTGTACTCAAATGGCAAAAGGAACAATTAAGTTAGTGCTATATATTCCGGAAATGAGCTGCATTACACAGTACCATCATACACCCGCACTACCTCATGGTTTGAAGGAGTACTAGCACGGTCCATACATATCTCCGTACCACTCATTCTCTTATTCGTGAAATCCGTAAAACAACGCGTACTTATATAATAGGCTTAGGGATGAGGCTTGTATAATAGATTTATGGAACTAAAATTCGAAAACCAACAAGGGATCTCATCCTTGTAGTTTTATTAAACTTGGATATAAAACACGGCTAAATGACCCCACATCGGAGGGATCCGATAAAACTCCACCGATGTCGTCCTACATATAAAATACGATCAAACCATACACACAAGGAGTCAAGCAGAGAGGGAGAGAGTCCTACGGACCTGTGGTCTAAGCTCCAAGCGTATCTACACATCTACGGCGAGCTCGGACTCCGAAGCCTACATCGGAACCCACTGCTAAGTATGCTAAGTAAAAACTAATGTCTCTATATGATGCATGCTCGTGGTGTGTGCTCATATCATCAATACATCCTAATAAAGGAAGCAATGCTAACAAACTTATAATTATACACTTGGCACACAAACCGAGACATAATAATACTAGATAATAAATAATAAATATACAAGAAACTACACTCATTGATAATTAGATAAATAATAAACACATAATCATGAAAATAAATTATACACTAATGATAAAATAATAATATCATTATAGTATATACGTACACAGGTAAACACGAGTAAGTATCATGTATACCCGTGTTAGTAAGCAAATAATAATCAAATAATTATTAATTAATTAAATAATACTTTAAAAAATAATAAATAAATAAATAATGTTCATTAATCACAAATAATAATAATATTAGTCATACAACACAAGAATACATAATTAATTACAAATAATTAATAACATACACATAACGAATAAATAAATTAATTAATTAACTAATAAATAAATAAATAAATAAAATTTAGTGACCATAATAAGACTAATATTCATAAGTAAATATAATATTAATACTAACAAATATCATGTAAACATTCAACTTACATGATAAACATATCAATAAAAATAAATAAATAATAATAATTAATTAAACAAATAAATAAAATAATAATTAAAGAAAATTCATCATAACATTCAATCATGCTAAACATTGTGAATATACATCTAAACTAATGTACTCGTTCTGGAATTACCGAAAACGGTGCAAGAACGGACGAAAACGGTCCAAAAATGAGCTGAACCAGACCAAACTAAGCTGAACCAGACCGAATCAAGCTGAACCAGACCAACCCGAATGGCCTGAACCAACCCGGGCTGGAAAAATGAGTTGGGTCGGCTGGGAGGATCGCGGACGCGGTCACGGGCTAGTGGACGAGATCGTAGGCAGGCGGACACGCTCGCGGGTAAACGGGCTGGACGGGGGCGGTGGTGCCCGTTGCCGGAAAATGGCCACGGCGGCGCGGCTGCGGTGGCCACTGGTCGGGATTGACAGAGGAGAGGACGGGGAAGGTGATGGCGGCCTAAAATCGAACGGAAAGGCGCGGTGTCGCGGGTGCGGCGACGTTGCCGGCAACGATCGCAGTCGTGGTAGTCGTCGTGGGTTGTCTCAAAATGTAGATCTTGGTGAGG
>JAVDBV010052421.1:0-11855 GCA_032619315.1 Piper longum
GAGAGAGAGAGAGAGAGAGAGCTATACTATGAGTGCTTTTAGCCAGCCCTGTACACCTGTGAAAGTGAAAGCATATAGGTTCAGTGCTTGGAGGTTCTTGCACTGGGGCCTGGTTCTGGATTGAAGATGATTTTCTTTTATGATAAATTTATGAGCCGGCTGCACGAGTTACATATTTCCATAAGTTTTCATGCTCGTGGATGCCGTGTCTTTTTGCTTGGCCGGTGGAGTAGCTTGCATTACATTTTATGGCCAAAACTAGGATGATCTTTGTCTCCTTTTGGAACTGTTTATTTTGTACTGCTGCTATCTGGAAGGTATCATAGATTTGAGGGTGCGACAAGCCATAATACTCTAAACTTGGAAAAAAAATATATATTACTTTTTTCCCCAAATATATATGTAATACTTTAGGTTGGATGCTTATAAAATTAGGAGTCTAAATATTGTTTTTCAGCAGATTAGATAGCCAATTGCCGCACGCTGTCCAACTGCATCTGATCCGCGGCAACGTGTCTTGCAAATTATACTTTGATTAAGGAGTTTATTAGTAATGCTAAATACTAATGTCAATATATAGCTATTCTTTTCCCTCGGGTACATAAATAGTCAAGCTTAAACTTTTAAAATCCTAATTTCAACCAATTTAAGAAGTTTCTAATTAATAAAGGATTGGTTTGCAAAAAAAATGTTAACAAGATATATAGGGAGGCTTTTAATTCAACTTTTAATAATTTTAAAATAATATATTAAAACTATACAAACATGTGAGGAAGCTTTTAATTCAAATATACTACTATTTTCCCATGTTAATTATTTATAAAATCTGAAATATGTTCATACATAAAATTAATAGAAATTAATTTTGTTTACATAATTGCTTGCACACGGTAGCTTGTTATTAAATTAGACGGCTAATCTAGTGTGAATTGAAAGCTTTCATCTATCCCAGAAGTCTTACATGCATGTCGACTGCCAATTAGTGATGTAGTTGGGTGGTCGAAAGTTCAAACCGTATGCATATATAATATTCTTCAACAATGGAGGATCGACCAATTTCTGCTTAGCCATGCATTTAAAAAAAAAGGTTTATCACTTCATGCATAAAAAAGAGGCAATAATTTATTAATGGTCAAGCACATGTGGACAAGGTAGTGAATATAACACGAGGGTTTCTCAGTTTTATATAATTATATTCGACATGTCGATTGACAACTTAATCAATCATAGTTAAGTTAATAACACTTGTAAACATATATAATAAATTGATTAGGCAATTTGACCGCGCCTTAGCAGGTAGATGGTAGATAAACAATTCTTATCACTTTACAGTAACTTACACAAATTTTTATTTTGATTATTCATAGCCAGGTCAATCGTTTTTAGATAATAACATGCTAAAAAATTTGAGACATGTTTGTAGATGGCTGAATCCGGCCAAAGTCACCAAAACTGGCCGCGGGGCAACTAGGTCTCGGCCGACCTTAGCTTGATATGGTCATATGGCCAAATTCAGCCACCTCAGATCTTGCCGCCTGTGGCTAGACTTAGCTGCCTACAATATTTTTTAGATGTGGTCATCGAATTAGATCTAATATGAGCATTGTATATGCTCAATTTATATTAGAGATAAATTTTAATTTTATAGATAAATTTTAAATTATATTAAAAGATGATAGATTCAAACTTTAGAGATAAACTCTGATAAAATAAAAGATATATTATAATAATATAATATATTATTTTTATTTTATTATAATTTAATTAGTTGAATCTTTTATTTTATTAATTTCAATTAGAGTTACCGTTTTATTAATAAAGAGTGCATACATTACGTGCCAACCAAAGGGGGGGCGAAGTTTCATTTAAGAAGGCCCAGGCCCATAGCTTACGTAATGGGCCATAATCCATGCATAGCCCACGAAGTAATCGTTCGCCTTCCCCAATCCACCCCGCCCGAGTGCCACCAATGTCCGCCGCCGCCACTGCCGGAGCTCCGGAGACCGCCGCGTTTCTGACTATGTCCCTCCGACGACTCGTCTTTTCCAACCGATTCCAAATTCCTCGCTGCCACTCTTGCCGGAGGGTTCCTTCGAGAGCATATTCAGGTACTTCTGAATCGATTTCAGGATTGGTGTGGAAAAAAAAAGATGATATTTTTTGTTTTTGGAAGTAGGTACTTCTACTGTTTCTGCTTCTTGGAAGGGGGAAGGGGATGGTCTACTCAAAGGTTTCAGGGACATAACTGGTGATGTGAAGAACATACTTGAAATGGTACTTTAGCATCTTCATTGGTAAATATTTCGGTCTATGGATAAGTCATTCGTTAACTATCTTTATTTAATGGATACTTGTTGCAACTCTTCTTACTAATAATGTGTGTGTTTTGGAGTATCTAGGTTTGCTATATTTCTAGGCAACAGTGTTATGTTTTGGGAAGGTTTCGAACTTTTACCTTCATAATGAGTTATATCAATGCATCCAAACAGTAGGATTGTCACGTCGCCTAATGCATGCTATTTGTTCCGTAAAATAATATTTGAAGCCGTGGGTCTTATCAACTGAACAATGTGAGCCAGGTTACTTCGAATGCAGATTTTGATTAATAGAATGAAGTAGAGACTAGAGGCTTGGAACCTCCTATCAAATAATACATTTATATTGGGAAAACTCGTGGCTGGACAGAGAGGTGGGTCGATTTTTGGCCCCTGAGGTCTGTTTCAGAAACTGAAAATGGGCCTCCTAAAGCAAATGAGAAAATTTTAATAAATTGAGCAGTTTTAGCTAAGCAGATGAATGTCATACCATTGCTTTAGTCATACTATTGCTTTAGTTAGGCAATGAGCATGCTCTTATGGGCCTGAGTAGTTACGTTGTGGAATAAGTGGGCGTTGGTGTGTGAGTGTATGTCCTAGTTCATTTCTTCTGATAGTTATTTTTTCTATCAGAGCTCACTGTCTGATGATTGGTCATTTTGTATGCTTTTTGTAGCTTATTTGTTAGTTCTTATACACTAGGCAAGACGGGCATCACTGCGGCGAGAAATCCTCCATACCGATTTTCTTACACCCCCTGTCTTGGAGGAGGCCACTATGGTACTTGAGAAATTAGCTGATGTAAAGGCTGTGGCTCAAGGGGGGTATCCACAAGCGGAGCGTTGTCGCCTTTCTATTGGACATCCTCAACTCATGGATATTGTTCCAGATGCTGTTGCTGCAATTAGGTGGTTTCTTTTCTCTTGCGTTATGAAGGAATTCATCCGGTCTTGGTAGACACTTTGGTAACATCCAATGTGATTTTCTTTCAGCGTCGACGGAAACTTTGGCTTTGATCCATGTGGTCATGGAGATTTTCTTGGCGCTATTCTTGGTGTTGGCATATCTAGGGAAAAGCTTGGAGATATACTTCTCCAGGTCAAGCTCCTCACGTTAACTGGCCTGAATTTGTATTCTTTAGGATCCTCTTTCTATTGAAATGATAAAGTCTTGTCTATGTTTCTCTGCTTTCTTCCTATAAATATTTACTGATTCCTTTATATTTTGATAATTTCATATCTTTGTTATCTGCATCAGGGTGAAAAAGGCGCCCAAGTAATTACTGTACCAGAACTTGTACAGTTTTTGGTTACTTCATTGGTTAAGGTACAACATATAAATTATAGGATTAGTTCACGTGGCTTATTTCCTAGTTGAGCTTACATTTTTTCATATGTTTTATGAAGGATAGTGAGAATATCTTGAATTTTAAGTATATCTGGAACTCATTTGTCTGAGCTTTTAAATGGTACTCTAATTTACTTTTCTGGCTACAGGTTGGAAATGTCTCTGTTTCTTGCTCCGAAATGCCTTTGCTAGCTTTAAAATATGAGCCACCACGGTTAGATATTGATAATATATGCCAGATTGCTCTAAGGCTATGTTGGTAGGAGTTACATGGTAATTTTTTACATTATACCTGTTCGTATCTTCTAGGACTAAATCATTCAAAACCATTGAAGCATCTCTACGAATAGATGCAATTGCTAGTGCAGGGTTCAAAATGTCACGCTCCAAACTTGTTGATCTAATCAGGTACTACCTGTATCATAGTTTCATCAATTTCTCGAATTTTTACTGCCACTTATTTGAAATGCTGTCTAACTTATTTAAGTTTGTGTTCCTTTTTTGCTGAAAATTGCTACAACAAAATTTAATAAGGAAAAGAAATTATTGATGAAATTATTTTATGGTTTCAAGATGGACAGAATGCTAACCACCATCATGTTTACAGTAAGGGAGATGTGCGTATTAATTGGACACCTGTAACCAAAAATGGGGCACTGCTCAAGTCTGGAGATATTGTTTCGGTCAGCGGGAAAGGAAGGTTGAAGGTTTGCGAAATTTAATATATATTGGAGTTTTCACAGAGATAAGTTATATTTAACTAGGGAACTTTAACTTGCGCGTAGTTAGTGGATATAATATACTTTCTGGATATTTTTTGATGTTGCTTTATGTGATGCAGATAGGAGAAATAAACACGACCAGGAAAGGGAAATATGCTGTAGAGCTCATTCTGTACTTGTAAAAAAGCTTTTAACGTGCATAATGCTTTGCTTATCCGAGGTAAAGAATGATGGTTGGTGATTATCCCAATTTTACGACCCGGATAACATCCTTGAGTTCTATTAATTTCTTGATACTTTATAAGGATGGTGTTCTTGACGCCCATGTTCTTGGGAAGATCTTGTTCTTGTGCTTGAGAGTTGAAAAGGAAAATTTCCAGCCTCTGTAATCTTATAGAATGAAACATTTGATTGTATTTATATGGAAGCCCGGAGGGCAATGTGTCTAGCTCAAATAATGCAGATTATTATATACCATTTGCTTCTTACATTAATATTGTTTAGTAAATTATATAATACAGTTCTATTTATTTATTTATGTATGTTTAACTTATTTCATTGATTTTTGAGCTTGGAAGATATCTGCAGGAAAGGATACGGATGTGTATGATATGAATTTTCCGCAATATATGATGGAGCGGAAAGAAAAAGATACATTTCTGTTCCCAATCGCATGGAGCAGGTGGATACGACTATGATGCCTCAATGATATGCCATGATTATAATCATCCCAACGCGCTTGAGCGTATGCTAGCTTATGTGATTACAAAGATAATCAATTACAGATTTCTTAAGCGAGCAAATATAAGCATTCTTAAAAAGCAGATAACATGAAAACTTTTGCATTCAGCGAAAGATTACTGAGCCAAAGCAAAAAACCATCCTCAACTAGAAGCACTAACCATCACCGCATTCCATGAGCAGAGGCTATATGCATGATTATTTTTTCTAATTTCTTTTTGTTTTTGCATTTGCGCAAACCAGATGAAAGCAGATTGCAATTTTAATCAGCGTCTGCAAACCAAGCTCAGAAAGCTTCATGTGTGATTTAGCATAGTCGGCGAGGAATGAAGCTTCATCTTTTTCATATTTTCGCTCAAAAACGGAGAATTCAGTATCCACGCGAAGGGCCAGGTCATGCTCAGGTAAACTTTCCTCACTGGTCAAGCTGTTCGGTTCCTTGAAATATGAGTTGTAAGAGTTGGGAGACCAAGTAAATTTTAACCCATAACAGTCCTTGTTGCACCTCAACCAAGGGGAGATGGCCATCCTTATTCTGCTATCAATTACTACCTCTCTTGGGTATCCGACGATGGAATCCTTACTTCCAATATCATGGGGTGGCATGCTCTGGGTATTGTCCTCACGCCCCGGGTGAAAGGCCACATCGGGGCCGCCAGCAATCTCAACGGCCACGACTCCGGCCAACTGGTAAATGTCAGCTTCGGACAATATTTTGAAGGGGGACTCCCCCTTGAGTTCTTGGAGAAGTTTTTTCGCCTTCTCGATGTTCTCGTCGGTAAACTGGTGCGTGATGGTACCGAATGGCTTGCTGGTCGTTTCATTCACGTTATACCATGCCAAGTTGAGCATCATGGGAGCGCATTCCTCTTTGCATTTTTATTTTTGCCTCGAGGTATTTGTTGGGATTAATTAAATAATTAAATCCTCATTTTAATTCATAACTGATAAGAAATATCAATTAAAATAGATACACTAATTTAACATAAAAAATACTTTTTAATATAGATAAAATTAATTTTACTTGAAAAACCTCAAATTTTTAAAAAAAAACTATGGGTAAATAATTAGATGAAATTTATTATATTATAACTTGATATATAAAATATTTATGAGAAAATAAATTCTTTTTATACTAATTTATCATAAATTTTACACAATTAACATTAATCATAAATAAAGAAACTAGTTAAAAAATATCTTCGATTAAGAACTTAGCAAAAAAAAGATAAACATTCACATTTTTTTAAATTTACACAAATTTTTTCTTTTCCTTTTGTGATCACCCTTTTTTCTCCACACTAAAAAAAGATAAACATTTGTAGTTATTGTTGTTCTCTCCACACAACACATGTTTTTTAAAAAATAATTAATTTTTTTGTCCAAAACAAAATTATAATTTTATATATTTACAACAGGGACAATCCAACGGTACTCCTCCTCCGCCACCGGGTACCACCTTTTATATGCATTTCTTTGTATGTCTTCGTGGCAAAGCGGAATAGGAAAGGGGGCCAAGTGGAGGGTTGATCTTTTAAAATTTTAAAAGGGTCTCATGCAGAGCTAAACAAGTATAGCCGAATCAAGATGAGGCGGACGGTCAGAGGCCGCAGTGGGGCTACCTGAGGAGAGCCCGCCTCCGCTAGCTAACATAGATATCTATTCCAGCAACCTGCCTAGCCGCCCTTCCCATTAGATGAAATAGGGGAAAATGAAGTGGTCTTCGGCCGGGACAGGATCAACCGGTCTTTCGTCTTTCACACTCTTCTGCCTACTTCGCTTAAGATTGCTGAAAATACTGCAGATTGGTTTGTGAACTTCCCTCCTTGCATGACCGTCCGCTTAACTGCAATAGTGCAATAGATATAGCATGACCGTGTACTTCAAGGAGATTACCGATGCAAGTGATGCCTTCTGCATTGGTGTGGTGATGGCAGCACTATTTACTGGGAGAAAAGCCATGGGGTTAACATGGATCAAGTAAAAACACTGTCAACCATGAGGCCGACTTGACGATGCACTACATATCGCTTCTGGATAAAGCTCTTGAGGATCAATAGCCGCGGGAAGGGGACGACACCGACAAAGTACATGAACAAATTTTGGAGTTGGTGAAGAGGTGCTTTCAAGAAGACGGGGAAAGGCCGATACTTACCACGGAGCAAGTGCTTGGAATAATTTTGACGTACATGCTAGTTTTACTGTCAGAAAAAAGGTTAATTCGGACAGCATTCTGTTTAAGATTTTATCGGTATATTATGTTTTTTTGTTATTTATAAAGCCTACCAACAACAAGAATGAAGAGGTAAAGACGATCATAATTTCTTATATGTAAGGAGAAAGGGCAATGAATAATAAAAATTTGGATTTTTATGCTCTCTAAATTAGTTAGTCATTTTATAACGAAGCTGTTAGATTTATTTTTACGTTGTATCAGAGCCAACTCACCTGTTGGACATCTAGCGTGTGACGGTGTTTGTAAAAGCTCATGAGTGGAAAACCCAATGTGTAACCTGGAGACGAAGTCACCCGACTGCGTATAAGTGGTCTCGTGCAAAGCTTGATAGTACTTGCAAGTGTAGAAAATATTGAATATAGTCATTCACTAATATAAATATGGGTTTCTATATTTTTCTAAGTGGTTTAGCCATTTTAGAGTAAAATTCCTGTACACATTTTCACAAATCATATACGATGATTTTTGAATTTACCTCTTTTTTTCTTTTTCCATCTAGCTAAAACAGCATATATATTCGACAAATTGATGGATTTTTTTTAAGACTAACCTTCTCAAAACCAGATCAATGTATCTAATTAATTTTATTTTCTACACCGAAAGCAGACCAGATCTTTAACAACACACAAAGTACATCCTGGAACGAATTTCTTGTCCCTCAAAATCATTTTATTCCCCTCAAAATGAAGGTTAAAAGATATTTGCAAATTAGTCACAGATCATTAGGTGCAAGGGATGTTGATGTATGTGAAGAATAATCGGGAATGTCTAAGTTCAAACTTACAAACCCAAAAAGCTGAAAACTATTGGGTCACCAAAATTATCCACACGGCATGCTCCGTGCCTCTTGGATATTTATTAATTGTTTTTTTAATTGATGATCAGTCAATAAGTCAACTTCCTAAGAAAATTTTAATTAATGCCTTCTTAAATATGTTTCCTTTTATATTTTTAACAGCAAGCAATTTTAGTTGAGTTAAAGTTGAACCCAATTAGAGAAGCCGGACTTACAAATTGAAAATTTGTAGGATGATTCTCCATTCTTGTCGATTAGCAAACAAACATCCCTGATGCAAATTAAATAAAATAAAATTTATAGAAAATTGTTTAGTGAGGGTCATTTCTATTAATCTAACTCATTTCCTCAAACCTTAGTATAATCAGCATCAATATATATATACATATATATATATATATATATATATATATATAAAGTTGGGTTTAATGATAAAATTAATCGAATCAACGAATTTAGTCATCCACCTATGAAACACACTCCCGCACATAGAAAAATAAAGATGGTTGAAAGCCTGGCCAAAATAAAACATGCATACAACCTAAGACCTCTCACAATAGTGCTGTCAACGAGTTGGGTTTGATCAGAGTTTTGCATAAATCTAACTCGACCCAATATTAAAGATCCCATCGGGAACCCGAATCTACACGTACACAAGTACTTCATTTTAATTTAGACCCAAATCTAATCTGACACATTTAAAAAACCACGACCCAAATCAAATTCAAACCTAAAACAAATATATTATTTATATATATTAACGTAAATATACACAAAAATCAAAATATTTATGACATTTATTTTTATTTATAATAAAACATATCATATTTTAGAAGATATTATATATATATATATATATATTAAAGTATATAAAGAAAATTCACAATTTAAAACAAACATTAAATATTTTTGAGTTTGGGTCCTAAATCTGTGCCCGAAAAGAATTAGATATGAAAAAAGATATGAGCCTCTAGACCAGAACCCAATGTAATTAGACTTGAACTTGATATATTTTGAGTGTGGTCGCATACCCCCCACTAGGGTTGGATACAATAAATTATAAAATTTAGTTCGAATTGATTCGATATCTAATATAAATTTTTTTAAGATTATTTAATAATACATGGATAATATAATATTAAAATAATAATTTTGTATAAAAATAATTAAATCAAACAACCTAATAGTTATTATGTGACTATTAATTATGAATAATATCATTTTTATTTTTATAATAAAATAAAAATAAAAATATTATAGTATAGAGAATAAATTAGATCTTCAAATTTATGGTGTTAAAACTCGAATACGATTGATGATCGATTCAAACTCGATCAGATTTAACTCGAACATAAATTAAAATAATTCAACTCAAAACTGTATTCTTTAATCAAATAAACTAAGTTCAAGTTAGGCAAAACTCGGCTCGACTAGAATCATACCTAGCCCTAACCTCCACTACTCATAATAAATTGGCCAAGCCCCAAGAGACGTTAATAAAATCATCTCACTCATGTTTAGCAATGCAACATGTTTTATTAATCCGGTCAATCATTCAAATAACTATACCAAATTACTTCAGTTCAAACAAGATTGGGTTTCAGCCAAAACGCATTTTCTTCCTAGACAATCTCTTACAAAATAAACATGGATTTAGTAGACAATGCTAGCTTCACGGCGGTCACATTATAAGATTCGATCCCCATGTCATGGTTGGTACTTATACCCATTCGCGGTTCATGAATCTTGGGAATCCCTCCTTAATTAATGAAATTGGGCCGTGTTCCTTCGCTTTCAAGAAGCAGATGCTCCAAATCACTAGCATCACATGAAAACATGACATAATGTGCTGATAATTGGTAGAATACTACTTGGGTTCTTTATGCATGTCCTCTTTTACAGTCCCAAGAGATTTTATAGTTCACCAAGAGCAAACCACTGATCAGAGATGCTCGTTGGATTGAGTTTTGGTAATTGGTGTGGCTTCGTATAGGAAGCAACTTAGCAACATCTCATGTACATTTAATAGTGCAGTCTCCACCAAAACACTTGAGAGAGGTTTGATCTGGAAGAGAAAGCCAGCACAGAGTCCACCCTGCTCACATGTTAGTCACAATGGTGTTGCTTGTGAATGAATGACTCTGGTTACCACAGGAAGTCAAGAGCCGTAGGGACCTTATTCCATGTATGGAGAATGCCCAGTCCAGAAGCCAAACCGACTTGAATTGAAAAATATTTAGCTGCACAGTATTGTTTCCCCCCTAAAGCATTGCCCTTTTAACAAACCAACTATTATCACATGCCATCCATTTGCAGCGGCAAAAATCTACTAGCCGAGGATCAATCTTCGAAGTTTGGAGACCTATAGTGGACGGGGCCACTAACCAATGCGGACTGAAGAGTGCGAGAAGATGATCAACACGCATAAATTATTACTTGGGACGTAGTATGCATACAAAAGCAACGAAGAGAAGCTAAGCTCTTCTACTAGTCAGCGGTTTGCGTGGGGGCATCGCCTATCAAATACGAGTTAGTTGTGTGTGTCAGTTACAGTTGAACACCAAGTGCAAAAACCCAAGTGAATGAAACTTTTTTAATCTTTTTTTTAATTCACAATCAACACTTTTATCATTTCATGGCAATTTTTACGCGATGAATAGGTGAGATGCCAACACAAAACACCCAAGCCCTCTTTCAACAAATAAACTTTAAAAAGCAGAGCAATAAAAGTAGCAAAACCAGAGCAAACCTCCCAGACAAATCCCACAGACTCAACTGGTCTTAAAGATTGAAGTTCAAGACTCATAAAACTAACACCATACAAGCATTCTTTTATCTTCTACCTGCCAACCTTGTTACTCACACAAGCTCTCACCACCTATTTCTTTTTATTCTTCTTATTCACTCACTACTATATATACATGTACACATAATATAATATCTGGAGTAGGAGGAAGAAGAGGTTGGGAAGGGGATCTCTAAGAATGGGCTCATCTTCACCGCCAAAATCACAAGACAAGGAGATGGCATGCCGGCAGAGCTCCCCAAACAGTAACAGCAGCCATAACCCGAGCAGCAGCAATGGCGTCTCGCCGCTCCCACCCCCCGCCGCCGCCCCCACCCCGAGCCCAAGGCTCCTCCACCGATCGGACCCGCCGCCCAGCAACAATGGCGCCACCACCTTCGTCCAGGCCGACACCTCCTCCTTCAAGCATGTCGTCCAGATGCTCACAGGCACCTCCGACCCCGCCGCCGCCGCCGCCACCGCCGGCCACGATCAGGGGAAGGTGACGATTGGAGCAAAGAAGCCTGCTTTCAAGCTCTACGAGCGGCGGAGCAGCTTGAAGAGCATCAAGCTCATCCCGCTCTTGCCGGCCGGCCTCCGCGAAAGCGGCTCCGGAGTCTCGCCGCGACAGCCGCAGCCGGAGATCCTCTCGCCGAGCATCCTCAACTTCCCTGCGCTGGTGCTCAGCCCGGTGACGCCCCTCACCCATGACCCCTTCAACAGGCCGCCGTTGTCTTCTCCGGCGCTGGCCGTCGACCCCGCCGCCGCCGAGGAGCGGGCCATCGCCGAGAAGGGCTTCTACCTCCACCCCTCGCCCACGACTACGTCCAAACCACGGCTGCTACCGCTCTTCCCCGTCACCTCACACAAGGTCTCCTCTACCTCCACCTCTTAGAACTGATCTCTCCCCCCA
>JAVDBV010052422.1:0-17053 GCA_032619315.1 Piper longum
ATATAGGCCTGGGTAGGGAATTTAATATAATAGGCCCGAAGGCAACTTGTGGTGGATCTTGTTTTCAAAAACACACTCGAGGGATCTTATCCTTAAGGGTTATTAATCTCGGAAAACTGTTCGGCTAAATGGCCCGAGTCAAATGGGATCTAATAAAACGTCATTTAACTCGTCCTGCAAGTAGAAAACCAAACATACGATGGAATAGAGCGTAAAACAGAGACGAGCCCTAAACGGACCTGGTAGAAGCTCTAAGCGTGTCATCGCGCCTAGGCAGCAAGCTCCTACTCCGTACCTACACATCAGAACCAAATACCAATGCCTGCTAACTACATGATGCATCAAACTCATATAATTACCACACTCACAATGCAAACACTTATCAGTAGTCAAACAATTATTAATTTAAATAATTCTAAGTCACCCTATTTATATCAATTTTATTATATTTTTCTAAATTACATTAGCCACTTATCATGCCCAGACTACCTCATAAGTCACTTAATCCTCATCATTTTTAATCACATCATGTAACTCATCATTTCATTCACATTTAGGCATTTATTATATCAATTACTCAACCCTAGCATACAGTCTAACACTCATCAATTCTAAATAATTAACTTGGAGGTAATTATACCTCGCGTCGTCGGTAGTCGGCGACGGATAGGGTTTCATCGTGCGTGCATCTCAAACCTCAAATTCGGCGCTCGATGGCGTCCGAAGCTCGAATGGGTTCAACCGGACGAACTCCGGGGAAGATTCGGTGAATTCCAGCAAATCCGGTTTTCCGGCAAGTTCTGACGGTTCTCCGGCAAGTCTTAGTGGTTTTCCGGCAGGTGCCAGCGGTTTTCTGGCAGCGTCTACTAGCCGAATAGTGGTCGTATAGGGTACCATTACAACAGTCTCGGTGAGCTGGACACATTTGTGGCATCGACGTGGCCGAAAGAGGCGGCGGCTAGCCAAAAAATGGCTGAAACAAGTGCGGCTAGTGGGTAACTAGATCTGGCCGGCCAGGGCGGTGATCGACTCCACTCCGATCGGGAAAGTTCACTGGGTGGTCGGTGACGCTAAGGCGACAACTGGACGGTGGCAGCGACGGTTGCCGGCAACGGGATTGGCAATGCGACCACAACGCCGCTCCGCGCTAACCACGGTGATCCAACGTCGTGGCGGCCAGACAGTGGCCGGGGCCGGTAGGGGCTGCATGGAGACGCTACGTTGGGGCTAGGTGGCATTGATTGGCGGCTGGGTAGTGCCGGCAGCACAAAAAGCACAAAGAAAGCGCCCACAATGGGGAGGACAGCTAGGGTTTTTGGAAAAGGAGAGGATGCGTCAAGGGTGACAATATAACTCAATGACAAACTTGTAAATATTACTTGACTCGGCTTCGGCTCGAGTCAAAAATAATAAATACATCGTAATAAATCCTAAAAAAATCTGGAAAATTTGGGAAAAATTCCGTAAAAATAAAACAAACACAACAATATCATAATGACATGCTCTATAACTACCAACCCACTCAAAATACCCTATAACGCATCCTAACGCAGTAAACGACCTAAAACTATTTCTACGGTCACAAAATAAAAAAATATAAAATCATCAATTGTATACTCTCATATATTATGATAATTCATTCTCTGCTCATTCATGACGTTATCATTACATATTCGGGTACATGGCTCATACACGCGACCGACATTGGCTCAGTACACGTGTTCTGAAACATACTCGACTCGAAAATAATGGTCGAACTGACCGGTTCTGAATATAAAACCCTAACTCGAATCGTGGGTTTTACCGGTCGAGCACTCTCAAGCATGCACCTTTAGTACCCTTTAAAACAAGAAGTCTAAATATGCGCTGCACAGCAGTACCTGTAAACCTCTACACTTCTCCATGTTTGAGGAGCTCAAAGGTAGAGTTATCAAGATCCCTCGGGAATGGAGTGGACACTCACCAGTTCTAGAGCTCGCTTTGACGAACACACACCCTATCTAAAGACGTGGTTGTCGGTTTCTCTCGTTACACATCTCACTGAAAACGCGAAAACTATATATATAGGCTTGGGTAGGGATTTCAAAATTATAGGCCCGAAGGCATCGTGAGCTGGATCTAAATTTTGAAAACAAACTCGAGGGATCTCATCCTCAAGAGTTATTAATTAGGAAATACTATCGGCTATATGACCCATGTGGAGTGGGATACAATAAATTCACCACTCGACACATCCGTTTACTTGTTAAAATAAATCATGATACAATGATATAATAAATCGGGATCAAGTCCTAAATAATAAGGGGAGTCATTCAGGGGAGGCCAGGCGTCGATTGGGGGTGGTTGAGCAAAACAACGATGGTGCAGTGGGGCTCGACAGTGTCAATAGATGGCGGGATTGCATCAATGGCAATGTCAGCAACAAGCACAGGGGCGTTGTTGCTGGTTTTGGAGAAGAAAATGTCAGGAGGGGAAAGAAAAAGTTTGGTGGCATTATCGTAAATAAAACTTGACTCGATTCTAACTCTAATAAAAAATAATAACTAACTCATAATAAATCCCAAAAAAATACAAAAAATTAGGTGAAATCCCATAAAATATAATAGCTACCCAAAACACCGCAATGAAATGTTCTATAGCTAATAACCTACCCAAACTAACCTAAACACGTTTTAAAGAGTTATTCGGCCTAAAAATAAATCTATGATCAAATACATAAATATAAATATAAATATATTTTATATTTCATACTTTCATTTACTCTAATAACTGATTTCTCATCATCTTTTTGATATTATCATCATATACTCAGGCACACTTGACCCTCATCACTTATAACTCACGGGTCACCTTAGTTCAATATGCGGTTAATAAAACTGACTTGACTCAAACCAACGGTTAAACCTACTTGTTCATTTATGTAAAATTCTGACTCGAGTCATGGGTTTTACAACCTCCCCTTTTTAGAAAAATTTCATCCTCAAAATTTTAATTAAAGAAGTTTCAAACTCATCCATAATCTGAAAAAGAAATCTCTAGAAAGATATCTGGTTATGAAGCTGGTTGCTCGAATATCTTTGGGTATTTGCTTCTTCATCTCATCCTCGCGTTCCCATGTAGATTTTTCGACTCTTCTTCGAGTCCATTACACTCGTACTATGAGGACTTTTTTTCTTCGAAGAATCTTCACTATGCGATCAACAATCCGAACAACATCTTCTGGATATATCAGGTCTGGTTGCAACTCTATCTTTCTGAAGGTGACAACATGAGAGTTTCCCATACACGAAAATTTTTTGCCCCTCTACTTTTCTCAAAAGGAAAAGGGTGAAAATAAATTGCACATGGGAGAGCACGTGAGTAACTACCTAGAAGTAATTATGGATACTTTATACACTCATTTAGATATAGTCATACTTAATTTAGACATAATGATTTACTTAATATTCTTGTATATATAAAATATATTAAAGTCTCTACTTTTAGAAAAGTTAACTAATTTAAAATTTTCATGCCATTTGCATTATTTTTAAGCCAACCAAATGAAATCATAGGCCTTACAAGAGGGCTTGGAGGTAGGGCTCTATTTATGCCGAATCAAGTCTGAATTTTGTTAAAAAGAAAAGAATGAAAGGTTTTAGAAACAAATGCATGTTGATCCAAGAGCTCACAAAAATAATCCTAGCAAACTTTCGACCATTGAGTAGGAAGGTGCTATCTAATGGGCTAATCTTCCTTGGCAAAAAATTAATGGGCCATGTCATAATTTGTAAATGTCTAACTCACAGCCACCCTTGAAAGTACAATTAGAATAATTAGCAAAAGACAAATGCAATGCACTTAATTTATTGAAAATAAAACATGTAAATCAATTATTAAAAATAATTAAATCGCAGTCTTTAATATAATAAAAATAATTTATAATTTGAGTAGAATTATATTATTCGAAGGCTCTTATCAAGCAATCGTTAAATATAACTACAAAAACATTAAATTAAGAATTTATTAATATGCAAAAGTTTAATTTAAGCTGGAAGACTACAATATGTAAGTATAATTATATAAAATATATATTTTTAATTAAAATGTGGGCACAAGGACAGGACTAGAGTCAAGAGGTGATGTGGATTCAGAAACACCTAGAAAAATAATCCATTGCACTTTATTTATATATATATGGACCTAAAAGCAGCGCAATATATATATTATATTGGATTCAGAATTAACCAAAGAAAAAAAAAAGTTCCCGTTCAAAACAAAAACACGTGCACTTTATTAATCGCTAAGGTAATAGATTTGTTGAAGTGTTACGGTGCATGCAGGGGAGATATATAAATATATATTAACACGGCCATTTCTGATCTCATGTCTACATCTTCACCCGTAAAAACAATGAAAACCTTAATTGTAGAACACGAACTTGCATAAATATCAGTTAAATCATGATTCATGATGCTTACGTACCCACATGCACTATTAAGTTACACCTTGCAATTAATCTTTCTTAACAAACAGATTAAAACCATACTAAATAAAAGGTGTACCCACATCTTTCCCATGGCTCCCATCCTTATAAATACCCCCCAATCCACCATTGAAGAAACACCAATTGCCAACTACGTCTTGATTTGGAAGGAGTAAACAAATATGGTTCTCAAGGTTCATGGCCTTTCCTTCTCCACCAGCACTTCTCGTGTACTAGTCGCCTGCTATGAGAAAGGCGTGGAATTTGAGCTAGTCCCCGTCGATATAGGCTCCGGTGCACACAAGCAGCCTTCCTTCCTCTCAATGAACGTAAGCAGGACATACCTTTTAATTAACACATCTCATTTTACTAGAGATTTTATATATATATATATATATATATATATATATATATATATATATATGTGTGTGTGTGTGTGTGTGTGTGTGTTTGTGATCATTTATATGTTTATCATTTTTGCGCAGCCATTTGGACTAATACCAGTTCTTCAAGATGGAGACGATATTACGCTGTTTGGTAATTAAGTGTAATAACAGTTATATGTTTAAGAATGTAGAACAACACTAATTGGCGGCTACCCGCAGTCGTTTGGGACCGGGATTCTACTTAAAAAAGGCAAATTTGAACCAATGAGTTGTAATTTTGACAGAGTCAAGGGCGATAACCCGATATGTGGCCGCTAAATACAAGGAACAGGGCACAGACCTCTTGAGACATCGGATCCCGGCGGAGGAAGCGCTGGTGAACGTGTGGGTGGAGGTGGAGGCAATGCAGTTCGGCCCGGCTGCGGCGCCGCTGATGTACGAGCTCCTTATCAAGCCCAAGGTCTTGGGGCAGCCACCGGACGAGACGGCGGTGGAGTCGCTGGCCAAGAATCTGGGGAAGGTGCTGGACGTGTACGAGGAGAGGCTGAGCAAGTGCAAGTATCTGGCCGGAGACTTCTACAGTATGGCCGACCTCAACCACCTACCCTACATATTTTGCTTGATTAAGACGAGCAAGGCGTCGTTGGTGACTAGCCGCCCCAGGGTGCTGACCTGGTGGAAGGATGTCTCTTCCCGGCCGGCATGGCTCAAGGCGGCTGAGGGCATGAAGTTCTGGGAATGAACCTCTGATCATTAACGTTTGCCTGCATGCGACCTTAATTAACTGATTTAAATATCATGTAATAAAAGTATAAATGTCATGGTTACCTTTGTACTCTAAAATATTCAGTGCAAATGAATAAGGCAGTTTTTTTTTTCTTTGAAACATTTCATTAAAAACTATGATTTTTAATTGGGAATACTATACTGTTAATTGATTTTTTTTATTACGTACCAAGTGATTAATTCCAAATCCACAATAATGTTGTAGTTGTTATTATTGTTATTATTATTATTATTATTATTATTATTATTATTATTATTATTATTATTATTATTATTATCTATATATATATATCATTTACAATCAATTGGTGCATGTGTTGTACACTTTTTCTTTTTAATTAAGAATCCTTAATTTTAAAAAAATAGTCTTTTAATTTTTTATTTCATCAACCTAGACCACTTCATTGACCCCACAACAAAAAATTAACTTTTTTCCACCATTCAATATAATCAAAATACATTATAACATCCCGAAGAAAAGTGGGGAGACAAAAAGTGGAGTGGTGAAAAATGAATTGCGAAAAGTTTCTTTAGAGTTTAGATGTGGAGAAAAATAAAAAAATTAGTATATGTCTATTTATAAATATAAAAATAATATTACATTCTTTCTCCAACGAACAACTATGGAAAAAGGGTGGCGAAGTCTGTCTCTAAATAAAATTTTTCTCCACCGTTTTTTTTATTAAGGCATAGAAAAAAAAAATTTTAGTGGCCACTCATTCTCCAATGCCTTTTAGTCATTTTGCCACTTATAATCATAAGGTACAAATCAACCCAACTTAGATTTTTTTTTTATTTTGGCTCTGAAGGTTCATGATCTACTCTAAGCTAGATAATGTAAGGCACACAAAAAGATTTCACCCAGATTACAAACCACGAAATTCTCTTGCGGACAAAAACCACAAACTAATTAGTTCTCAAATATTATATAATATATAATTCAAGTTAAGAAGATATCCAATCAATAATACAAGTTAAATAGGTGTCCTTGCTTCCCTCATGCAAGAGTAAGGAGATATATGTATCATGATCACTTTACTCGCAAGTACACCACACCAAACCTTTGGAAACTAATTAGAGAAATATAGAATACTTTGGACATTATGATAAGACCGACAATAGCGTGAAATATATACCAGAGCCACCAAACAAGAGGAAGAAATAACTATGTGAAATTAGCATAGCCTTCTATAAGCGCACTTTGCAATCTGATTTGCATTTAGAAAATATTATTATATTAAAAAAATAAAACAAATCTTCTATTAACACGAATGACCATCAATATAATAAAATCCTTTCGTTCAGTAATTTTGAATACTTTGGCCATATTTTTTCTAATTTTTTTTACAGTATTTTTTAAAGAAAAAGAAGAAATCTTATAATTAAGTGGTAATTACAATACTGAAATCTCTTTTCGTTCCCCTGGGCACATCAATATTTAAATCTGTCATAATTCGTTACTGGTCAAGTTTCACGCGATAGATTATGATATTTTCATTGTTGTGAGGGGCGAGCGGCAAAGTATTCATATATACAAGAAATTATATGATCATCTACCCGACCAATCTAAGTACGTAGTCAGTCAGATAATTTTTTTAACTAAAAAATATACCTTAGTTAATTAAAAAAATAAAATTGTTAAAGTCGTAACACTATTTTTATCGTCTCAATCTTGGCCAATCAAAACAAACCATAACCGTACGAGATTCATGAAATCATGAATCACGATGAGAACCACGTACTTGCCTACATCAATGAAAGTATCATACCATGTTGCGTTTAAGAAAAATAAAATAAAAGTAACTTGAAATTTTATTAGTTAACACATGATCCCCAGCTCTGATACATCCTTATATATCTCAGTAAATCAACCATGGAAGAACCTACAACCAGCAGCTTGAAGAAGTAGACATGGGTCTCAAGGTTCATGGCCTTCCACCTGCACTTGTTGCGTATTGGCGACCGGCTTCGAGAAGGGCGTGGAGTATGAGCTCGTTCCTGTCGATATCGGCTCCGGTGTCCACAAGCAGCATCCTTTCCTTTCAGTGAACGTAAAGGCATAATATCACCTCCTTTTCGTTTTCTTCGAGTTTGACGTGATTCGTATGTTTATCTTTGTTATGTAGCCGTTTGGTTTAATACCAGCTCTTCAAGATGGTGATCTGACCCTCTTTGGTAAGTGAATTATTTAATGAACCTATTTATTTTCATGCTTATTTCATGGACGGATTATCTTAATTAACTACTATACATGGATTTGTATGATTGAAGGATTTGGGGTTGTCATCAAACTAGCTAGCTCTTTTTATTGCATTCATTGTTTTGTAGCTTGAACAAATGTTTGTATTAAGAAAACCGTGAACACATGAACTAGAGAGTGTTCGGCTGATTGGCACCAACAAAGTAGCTCGAATGCATCCACTTGAATCTCCAGCTTGATGCAATTTTTGAGCTTTCACAATTGTTCGGACGTTTGGCTTTTACTTGTTTACATTATATCGAAGTGCTACTATACTGATGACTTAAATTTAAAATTATGTATCATATTTTTCTCAGCTTTTATGAGGTACATCTTTTGGCTCCAAAAATGACAGCCTTAAGTGAGTTGTTTTCAACTTCGTAGAGTTATCAAGAATGTCAATCTGGCTCGATCAAAAAATGAAACAACTTAAGCAACTATATATGAGTACTAGTTAGACTGATTTTTCAAGTTGTTTGAACTCAACTATTAAAAAAATGTAGACAAATTTTGTAATATCCCATGTTAGATGCGACACAAATGATCGATATCATGCTAATATATATAAGTTAGTGTTATAATTATTAATTTATACCTGATAATAACAACGTTAAAACCTCTACCGTGTAAATGGAATTTTAACGGATTTGGTAACACACTATTCGAAGCATTGAGTCGGAAATTTAACAGAGTCACGGGCCATAACCAAGTATGTTGCAACCAAATACAAGGGACAGGGAGCGGACCTCTTGAAGCTGGGGAACCTGGGCGACGCGGGGCGGGTGAACGTATGGGTGGAGGTGGAGGCGGAGCAGTTCAACCTGGTGGTGGAGCCGCTGGTATACGAACTCTTGATTAAGCCCCATTTTCTCCAGCAGGCAGCGAACGAGGCGACCGTCGAGTCGCTGGCCTAGAAGCTGGGGAAGGTGTTGGACGTGTACGAAAAGAGGTTAAGCAAGATCAAGTACCTCGCCGGACACTTCTACAGCTTGGCCTACATGCATTACTTGATGAAGACAGACAAAGCATCGGTGGTGACAAGCAGCCCCCGTGTTCTGGCTTGGTGGAAGGACATCTCTTCCCGGCCCGCATGGTTGAAGGCTGCCAAGGGCATGAGCTCCCTGCTTGACAATATTTTAATGAAGCTTCGTATGTTCCAATTTTTTGCATGCCTGCTTAATGCATGTGTGATCAAATTAGCATATTAATAAAGGAATAAAAGGAGCTAGCACTATACACCGTGAATTTGGGTACTTTATTTGTGTTTTATACGATCGATCACGTAGAATGGTGATTAATATGGGCATGTGGAAATTTTGCTGTTTGATGTTTGGTAGCTACCTAGTAGTTCATGCTTTCCATTTGCTGACTAATAATAATATAAGCTGGTTTTAATTAAACGGCGTCGTCTATTCCAAACTCCTCTTGGCATAAAACGCAAGTATATGTAGATGTCTTGTCTTGAAAAAAAATTGTGACATTAGTTTGAAAGTGTTGCCCACGTGTACTTGGCACAAGTGTGACGCCAAAACCAGACACTTACTGCTCAAATGTTAATTATTTTTTAATGATAAACTGAATTATTATAAAAGAATATAATTTGCTCGAAGGTCATATTGAATTGCAAAATACCCGTCTGGCCAATGATTTGCAGCACCGACCCAAGCCAAATATTAAGCCCAAACCGAACTAAAACCAAACTAAATATTGTGTCAATTTGGCTTGGTTTGGACAAAAAACGGAATTAACGTTCACACCTCAGCCCAATCAATTATCAAACAATCAGACCATCTTCAAATGATCCTACACACACCACCCTCCCAACCTCCAAAAAAAAAAAAACGTAAAGGAAACCCACCAAGATTTCCATCTGCACCTCGTAATGATCAACAATCAACAATGCATATCTCAAAAAAAATTTTAAAAATAAAAAGATTGAGGAAGCATACTTCTACCGGGTGAAGAAGCCACAACGGATGACAGGGAGAAGGTGGGGGAGAGGAGTCAGATGATTGAAAGGCTGGTGGTGCTGTGGCATGCGGAGAAGAAGAGTCGAGCGACAGGGCAACTAGGGCGGTGGCAGAGCAAAGAGATGCTTGCCGCAGGGCGAGGTGACGGTGAAGGTGGTTAGGTGGAGGCTAGCCGCGGGGCAAAGGTGAGGAGACCAGCAGCTGGGTTGAGGGCATTGGTGGGCTGAGGTGGTAGCCGAAGAGGCCAGCAGTGGGGACGAAGATGCCCGCAGCAAAATGACGGGTGTCGGGGATGGGGACGACAGCGTTAGGACTTGTTATTCTTCGAGTTGAATTAATTAATGTAAACTTAGGGTTTTAATTTAAACTTTATTTCGGTCCAGGCTGTCGATTCTAGACCAATGTATATCTATATAAGAGTTTCAATCCACTCCTTATTCTAAAAATACTAAACCGAAATTTGACGGAACCAACCCAAATTTTTTTTAGTCAGTCTGGTCGGTTTTTTCAGTTTAAACAAACTTATGCTCAACCCTATTATCTTTTGAGGATTGTGCCTGTACACGTACACTACCTGCCAGTGATGTAGTCATCAATGTTAACTTATAAAAAATGCGCTAGTCATGCTAAATTGTTAATGGCTAAAATATGCATGTTGTTGCACGACTAATAATAATATATACATTTCAGATTTAGTTTAATATCTGTTTCTATATATTATTGCAAGTAGACATGAGTCACATGACCTTATCCTCTAACAGCTTGACTTGGATTGGCTGAATTAGTTGGATTCAGTTTCAGTTTTTTATCTCACTTACCTTTTGAACTATAAATATACTAAATTAAATATCGGTTTTTCTTCGGATCTCGACATTTCAAAAATAGAAAACTTGCTAGTTCTTGCAGCCAGCACCCTCAAAGAGTCAAAAGTTGGGCATGGTAAATGAACGGCCTTGAAGAACAATATGCCAAAAAGACTTCTGAAGCGAACTTCCACTGAATAGGAGCTAGATCTTATCCTTTTTTTTAATCAATATTAACCGACAAAACTGAACCCAAAGATAATATGACGAGGTTCGTGGGACACGGCACGGGAGTAGTGGTTACAAAGATGGAATATAATTTTTTTTTTCTTGAGTCAAACATAGAACTTAAAGTGTGAATATGTGTGATGAATATTAAAGTGATCTAATATGGCCCAAGAATTTTCAAAAAAAGAAATATAAGAATATTTACCTTATTACACAATCTATATATTTCCTCCACACAATTTTGTCAGAGTTGATAAATTGATAACTCAAATAATTCGTTAATTTAACATGTGGATTATAACTAGGGGAAAGAATGATTTGGTTAACCATCCAAACCAACCAAATCAAACCGATTTCGTTAGTTCGGTTCATTGCTAGCTCAGTTTGGTTAAAACCAAAAATTAATCAAACTTAGTTTGATTGGTTCAGCCAATTTTCAATTAAAATCAATCAAACCAGATAAACAAAAACAAACAAATGGAAAGAATCTTATTTGTATAACTTTTTTTTATTGTACATGTGCTTTTATTTTTATTTATTATCATGATATATAATAAAAGTTTATAAAATTGTTATTTTCGTTCATTTTATTGAAAATAATTTACTTGTGTATGTGTAAGAAATAAAAGTTTAATATATTATAAATTGTGTACATATTATTCAATGTCCCAAATTAAACGTTATTCATCCAATTTGTTCTAATAAATTTGTAATTAGTACTTAATGTCCGCTAAAAATTCTTTATTTCATAAATAAATTTAAGAATAATTAAATCAAACGCCAAAGAATGAACACTACTAATGATAGAAAGTATCATTTATCATTTTGATTAGTTTGGTTGGAGTTCTTTTAAAACCAAACCAACAATTTGGTTATCTATTGCATGTTCATGTAACACCCTATTTTGGTTTACCCGTGATCCAATTCGAAAATGTTATTAGCGACCGAGCCGTTCTGTAAAGAATGTGAAAAAAAATAAAATAAAATAAAATAAAAATAAAATTTCGACTCGGTCGGGGAAGGATCAAACGTTGGAAAATTATTTTGATTAATTATGTTACATTCTCTACCCGGTTGATTATACTCAGACAAAACCCGCAATTCAAACCAGGGTTTTATTATTAGTCGAGTCAAAATTTTATATGACGAGACAACTATTCGTCTTCTCATTGACTGTTTGTTTTTATCATTGATCGTTCGTTTTCTTAGACAAGCATTCCTTAGGCGGCCATTCATTTTTTTTTTAACACCTATAATACCACACTTCAGTCATTTGATTGGAGGAAAAAAATTTTCACACCCTATCTATCATTCTCATTTTCTTTCCTGGTAACTCTCCCCTCTTGGTGACTTTCTTACATCCCGTCTACATGTTCGGTTTGTGTGTCATGAGTTCTATACATGGGGGTTAGATGATGGACAACGTTGTGGGGGGTTCCAGATATCCATACAAGTTCGCCAGCCAAGGCTCACGCCATGCATGCTCACAGCGTCTGGCCTTGATGTTGGGTTGGCATGCGGGAAGTAGGAAAGCGTTGAGGCGGTGTTGTTGGCCAGACATCACGCGCCTTGGTGCAAAACAGGATTCACCTTGAATAGTTGCTGTAAAACACAATCTTTAAGCTCCCCATTTGGATTGCTAGGGAAGGGGAGCGGTTAGGGAAGAATATGATTTGGTTTTGGGTTGAAGAAAAAGACAGCCTGGTTTGGTTTTTGGTGCTAAAGATGAGGTGAGGAGAAGAGAAGAGTGTGGGGAAGAAGAAGAAGCCCATAATCTCAGAATGGACCTGAGAGCCAATAATGCCAGAATGGACCTGAGAGCCAATAATGTCAGAATGGACCTGACAGCCAACAATCTCAAACTGACTTGAGAGCCCGTAATTTCAAACTGACCTGAGAGCCCGTAATCTCAAACCGACCTAAGAGCCCGTAATCTCAGACTGACCTGAGAGTCGTAATCTCAGAATGACCTGAGAGCCCGTAATCTCAGAATGACCTGAGAGCCCATAGAACTACATTGAGCTTGATCCCGACTTAAGTATGTAGGCCAATCAAGATTGTTTGATTACAGGTCATTTAAGGAGGAATAAAAGTATGGTTGGGGGTTCTTTTACAAACTCAGGTTTGGTGAATGGATAATGAGTGGACTTCTTTTTTTTATTCTTTTGTGTTATAAATATGGCTATGGGAAATAGTCCAAGACTGTGGGACGATTATTTAATGAGTTAGACTTATTTGCTTTAATAGAAATTATGTAGCATTTAAGTAACACCTGGTCCGGTTAGGGAGGGTCAGTTAGTTATATTTTTTGGTAACACTTGACCAGCAAGGCCCACAATATTGTGAAAAAATGGCGGGTCGTTACGTGTTCATTAATCGCTTTGATTTTGTTAAGCCGACCTAGATGTTCCCTTCGCATCTCAAGACGAAGATACAACTTCCAAAGCACAGGTGAGATGCTTGGGTTTTAACATTGTATTACATGCATATCATAATATACAAATAAGTAAAGAAACAAACTAAACAAATGAAAAGTTTGAAACAAATATCTATTTTCAAAAACAAAACGGACAATCTCCCCTAAAATTGCAATAGAGGCCACCCTGTCAATAATAAATAGTATATATTTATAACGATAAAAATCGAAACACAATATAAACATAGCTTGTTTTTGACATTCTAGTCATCCTAACTTCATAGCTCACTTGTTCATTTTCCACTTTCCATTTTCATTCACATGTATATTATTTATAGCAATTTACAAAATATCATTTAAATTGATTATCCACACAGTTCAAAACATGACTAATTACAATCGACAAGTATATGTGTGTGTGATTTCATTACTCCTCCTCCCCAATTCCAAGAGAGCTCATTCATCGTGGTCCTCACCTACATATATAATAAAAAGACGTCAGTAACGAGCATTATCGATCCAGAAATAACTAATAATAATCTAACATAGTGGAGCTAACCCTCCTTTTGAATAAAAATTTCATTATTCTTCCACAAGTACTCTCGTAAGGGCAATAATGGGAGTCATCAATCTCAGGTGATAGCATCTCTTTTCCATATCATTCTCTTTCCTTGACCATTTAAACTATCCCTTTGCACGAGAAAATCATTCTCTTTCCTCTCAGCCCTCTACATCCTCCGTATTACTCCTAGCCCTTAGTACAAAGGCCGAATACTCTCAGGCATGTGCCTTCAGTACCCTTTGAAACAACAAGCCTAGACATGTGTTGCATAGCAGTACCCGTAAACCTCCACACTTTTCTGGGTTTAAGGAACTCAAAGGTGGAGTTATCAGGATCCCTAAGGAATGGAATGGACACTCACCGATTCCAAAGCCAGCTTTGACAAACACATGCCCTATCTCAAAACGTGGTAGTCAGTTTCCCTTATCACACATCTCACTCACTGAAAACACAAAAACTATATTCATAGGCCTAGGTAGCGATTTCAATATTTTATGCCCGAAGGCATTGTGAGCTAGATCTGAATTTTAAAAACAAACTTAAAGAATCTCATCCTCGAGGTTATTAATCCAAAAATATGATTAGCTGAATGGCCTGCATGGAGTGGTATATGATAAATCCACCATTCGACACGTCCGCTCACTTGTTAAAACAAATCATGATAGAATGAGATAATAAATCGGGATTGAATCCTAAACGGACATAGTAAAAGCTCTAATCGTGGTTCTGCACCTATTCGGCAAGCTCCTACTCTATACCTACACATCAAATCTAGAAGCTAATCCCTACTAATTGAATGATGCATCAAACTCTTCACGAACATCACACTCACATTACAATCATCACCCATCAAGAGTAGAAATTTCATCAATGTAAAAATATTTCTAACTCATCATATTCATATCAATTTTATTATGTTTTTCTAAGTTATATTGTAGTCAATTAGCATACTCATATTTAATTTACCTAATTCGATCGTTAGCATTCATTAAACACAACTCAAATCATGCAAATATTGCATCATTCACAATCAGGCATTCATTCGTCAAACAATTAATCATAACATGATGTGCTAATATTATCAATTTTAAATAATTAATTCATAGGTAATTATACCTCACGTCATTGGCAATCAGTAACGATTAGGGTTTCGTCACATGTTTGTATATGTCTATATTTACTCGTATTTAGTCATATATTTTGTTAAGTATTATTTGTATTATTTTTGTTATTTATTATTTATCAATTTTCTTGATGTTGGTTATCCACTATTATTTTAGTATAGTTATTTTATTTATTTATTTTTTGTTACTTGCACGTGCCTTGTTTTGTATGCAAGTATTTAGCTGTAGATTTGCTTAGCATTGTCTTTTGCTGTGATGTTATTGTTGATGTGAGCACACACTACGATTATGCATCATATAGAGGTGACAATCTTTTACTTGACAATGGATTCCAATTTAAGTTTCTAAGTTCGAGCTCGGTGTAAATGTACCCATGTGTTTGGAGCTTGGACCACATGTCCGTTAGGACTCTTATTATATTTTTTGCCTACTCTATTGTAGATTTGCCTACTCTATCCAGAAATAACTAATAATAATCTGACACATGAGTGCTGACCCTTCTTTTGAATAAAAAACTTCATTATTCTTCCACAAGAACTTTCATAAAGGCAATAATGGGAGTCATAGACCTCAGGAACAGTGTCCCTTTTACATATCATTCTCTTTTCTTGGCCATTTAAACTATCCCTTTACGCAGGAAAATCATTCTCTTTCCTCTCAACCCTATACATCCTCCATACACTCGGCGAAAGATCCGATGAATTCCAGTGATTACAGTCTTTTGGCAGGTTCTAACGGTTCACTTTGGTTTTCCGGCAACTTCCCGGTGGTTGTTCTGTTGCTTCTAGTCGGTGCGGGATGGCAGTGGTATGAGGTACTGTTGTCATCGGTTCGGTGACCCCAGCGTGTCTACGACGTCAACACAGACAAGGGAGGTGGCGCCTCACCAGAACATGGCAAAACAAGGGCAGTTAGTGGTGGGTGACGAGATCCAGCCTAAATGGGGGGAGCTGGGCTCCACTCCGGTCGGGGAATTTCACTGGAGGGTCTACTACGTCGAAGCGGTGACTGGACGGTGGCAACGACAATCATCGGTGATGGGAGAATAGTGCAATCTCGATGGCTTCATTGTGCCGGGCAGGCCAAGGGTGCTCAGGGAGGCACAGAGATGGAGCAGAGCAACTCGAGGGCGTTGATCGGTGGCGGGGTGGCATCGGCAGCGGCGAAGATGAGTACAAGGGTGGCGTCGAGGGTTTGGGGGAAGAAAACGTTGGGAGGGGAAAGAAATAGTTTTGTGGCGATATCGTAAATAAAATTTGACTCAAATCTTACTTGAGTTAACAATAGTAACTAACTCATAATAAATCCCAAAAAAATCCAAAAAAATAGGGGAAAATCTCATAAAATATAACACACACACAATACCACAATGACATATTCTATAAATAATAACCCACCCAAACTACCCTAAATGCTTCTTAAGGTGTTATTCGGGTTAAAAATAATTTTATGATTAAATACATAAAAACATATACTGCATACTTTTATATACTCTGATAACTCATTTCTCATCATCTTTCCAACATTATCATTATATACTCAAGTACATTTGAGCCTCATCGCTAATAACTCATGGCTAGCCTCGGCTCAGCACCCATTTCATGAAAGTGACCCGACTCGAACCAACGGTTGAACCGACTAGTTCACTTATGTAAAACTTTGACTCGAGTAATGGGTTTTATAATTATTGTAAACATATAGAAAAAATAGATGGAAGCTGAGCATGAAATTGTAAATTCAATTTTTGAGAACGATAGTTTATATAGTTTTAAATACCATATTCGTTATCATACAGGATTTATAGTCGGTACAAGATATATTTGCTTTATGTAACTAAAACATGATTCAATCATGTTTTAAAATTATAAATAAAATATTTTATAAAATATTAAAAAATTATTTTGTCATTAATGTTTTGTTAAATACCAGTTAAAGATCGGGATTTTTTAAAAAATCAAAATTTTTTATAAATTTCATATTAGAAAATTGTGTACGAATTAAAGTAATAGAAAGTTTAAACCGTATCATATTGGAAGATGGTGCCCTATGGTAACTTCATGGATATCTATCTATC
>JAVDBV010052424.1:0-14121 GCA_032619315.1 Piper longum
AAATCAAATGAATATATATATATATATATATATATATATATATTCATTTGATTTCATGGTTTGGAAACAATAAACTGTCCTGAAAAATTCTGGAACACAGTATTGTTAATGTATACGGTGTGATACTCGATGTAAGTTTCATAACATGAAAAATCCCAGAACAAAGATTAGTCGCCACTCGGTTTTAGAATTTGGCCTCAGACAGTAAAACCCACGTATAGTCAAAAGATCAAAGAATCTAATACAATACAATACAATAAGCTCCATTGACTACTACTCTTCATAGATATATGTAAACACCTTTTTTCTCGACCAACTCCCAACTATAATGCGTCTTCCCCCAAATCCATCAATCCAAATATCCAATCCTTGGGTAGTTTCTGGGCAAACTCCTACTTGTGTCCAAAGAAAAGAGCCAATCTTTCCACCGTGATACTTCTTCCCACAATGACAGGGACAAATGGTTTATATGCAAATCATAATTTAAGAACAAGAGAACCGTTTGTGGAAGAAAATAAAAATGGTCTTTGTGGTGGGGTTTATCCCTTGGGATCGATGGGTATATATTTGCCGGCTTTTGCGCGAAAGGAATCAAAGTCAAGGTGTCGCGGTCGTAACATTTGATGGTGACAAGGTTAATATGGTAAAGACAATATTTCTAAAACATGGAACCCATTTGAATTTGCTAATATGGTGCACAAATATGTATATAATCTTTCTCCCTTGAACCGCTCGTAGATGTTGCCAAAATTGGGAATCGGCTGATTTAACTCTTGGAAGTATTTTATTTTTAAAAAGTATATAAATTAGTCGTGATAAAAATAGGTTCGTGAACCTATTAATTTTATCTAATTTGAGCCAATTTAAAAAGGGCATAAATGAGGTGGTGCGAGGGTCGCGATAATTGGGAGGGGGGGGGGAGGACTTTAAGAAGGTGATGGGTGTAGGGGCGATGACAGTGGGTGCGGAGGACCAACAGGGGTGGCAACGTAGTTGATCGGGGGAGAGAGAATTAGAGGAAAAAAATAATTAGTAGTATTTTTATAATTAAAAATTAATTAATTTTTAATTTAAATAAAAAAATAATTAATTATAGATAATCTAAAAAAATTATAAAATATAATATATAATATAATATTAAAATAATATATTTTATAATTGATAATCATCAATTTTAATCGTAAATTTATTATTATTTAATTTTTAATTAATAGGTTCGAATTATAATTTGACAACTTTGGATAAACATTGATAATCCCGAACTATCCCCCCCTAAGAAGCAGTCAATCCTTAGAAGTCTGAAAGCGAGGGCCCGTGTGTCACGCCAAACAAGCCCTTGACGGAGTCACGGATTTCGACGCTCATGACCAACACAACCAAACCCATGAATTGCTCGTCACACGATTCATCCAATAAAATAAAAAGATTCATCGTCAACCTTCAACAATCAACAATATTAAAAAAAAAAAGAAATATAAAGCAGCGTAAAGGAAAAAAAAAAAAAGGAAGGATAGAAAGAAAAAAAAAAGCCCCTCCCGATAAATAAATACAATAAATAAATATAACAAATAAATACAAGTCTTTTTCTTCTTCTTCCATAAAAGCGAGACAAAAGGGGGAACTAACCCGCGTGCATATCACAAACACGACGACGACGACGAGGAGGAAGAAGGCCGGCGGCCATTCTACCACCGTTATCAACCAGTCTCAATCCGACGCTCTTCCATCCGTCGTCCACCCGCTTTTCGCCTCGCGTCCTGCTTCGTCCTCACCTGTTACTTCTCTGGCCACTTCTCCGGCGAGGAGGTGGTGGCTTGCGAAATCGTGAAAGCAGTGGTTTTTCGGGGTGGGTTTTCGCCGGGGAGTTGGAAAGGCGGTGCCTTTTTTTGATTTTTGTGGACGGGAGGAGAAGGGGAGCCGAGGGGATGTGGCAGGCGTGTTGCCGGCAGATGGGGCGGTGCTTTGGGCGGAGGCATGGGGATGGGCTGCTGTGGACTATGGACTTGAAGCCGCATGCGTCAGGGGATTTCTCCATCGCCGTCGTGCAGGCCAATTCGTCGTTGGAGGATCAGGGGCAGGTGGTCACCACCCGGTTGGGGACCTATGTCGGCGTTTATGATGGTCATGGCGGCCCCGAGGCGTCCCGCTTTGTCAACAACAAGCTTCTCTTCCATCTTCACAGTAAATTCTTATCCCCGACCGTTTTTTTTTTTTTGAGGGGATCGCGATTTTACTTTCTAATGTTCTATGTTGTTGTCTAAAGATTGGATTTTGTTTGCTGTTTGTGTTCTGAATTGTTGTCAAAAGATTGGATTTCGTTAATTGCCAGTTCTTCATTCGTTTTCGCTCTGCAGTCGCTGGTGCCATGGTGTGGTTGAAGTTGTATGTTTGTTAAGTAGATGCTGAATATTATTGCATTGCGTTCATGTATTTGGTGTATGATTATAGCGTTTGCTATGTATATAAGTTTTTTAAAAATTTTTTCCTGAAAAAAATGATCCTTGTTGGAGTTACTGTCTAATGTATTCTGCCCTTATTTCCTTTTTGTTCCCACGATATTTAAAATTTCTTTCACGGCTTAAACGTTTGTTTGATGGAATTTTAGATACTATGTCTCAGTGTCGTAGAACTGATTCAACGAAGCATGGCCTTATGGGAATGGCTCGAGTAATGGATATCAAATGTTTTCTGTTATGTTTATTACAAAATTATATAATGTGGCACAGTCTAATTTTGGTTAGACAGTCTCTGATTATCTTTATGATTGTCTTGTTGTTTTGTAGACCTTGCTCAGAAGCAAGGTGGATTATCAGTAGACGTTCTGAAAAAGGCGATTCATGCAACAGAGGAAGAGTTTCTGCATTTTGTGAAGGGATCATGGCATGCACAACCTGGAATGGCTGCTGTAGGATCATGCTGCCTGGTAGGAGC
The DNA here is from genome assembly GCA_032619315.1 of Piper longum. NCBI lineage: Eukaryota > Viridiplantae > Streptophyta > Magnoliopsida > Piperales > Piperaceae > Piper > Piper longum. The sequence continues at coordinate 2,932 of JAVDBV010052424.1, forward strand.
CATCTCCGATGATGTTCTCTATGTGGCTAATCTAGGGGATTCACGGGCTGTGCTGGGTAGGCGTGCCACTGATGGGATGGGCAAGCCTGTTGTGGCAGAAAGGCTTTCAAATGATCACAATGTTGCCGAAGAAGAAGTTCGAAAGGAGCTTGTGGCACTTCATCCGGATGATTCACATATTGTGGTATACACTCGTGGGGTTTGGCGGATTAAGGGCATTATTCAGGTACATCTCTTATTCTTACATGTGCGACATGATTTCTAGCCACAATCTTATGCCGTTTCATACGGGCAGAATAGTTAATAAATAAATATAATTATGAAAATTTGGGTTAGCTGTTAGGAAATGCTATCATAATTCTGTTAGAATACTAATCTCCAATGACAAATTCACATAGCCATAGCGTATAATTCGCAGTTGTTTTGACAGAGTTTTACATTTTTCACACGGTCAACATAATCACTCGATTGTTTATACTTTGGAGTTGCACAGCACTGGCAAATGCACATGTCAGCTGTGTTGTAATCAACTCCAATGTGTGCTAGAATCTTTCCGAACCTCACTTTGTTGTTCATTGTGTCATTGATTTTCACGGGACACTTTGAATTACCGCCTACTTTTAGTTTGTCAGTACCTTTAATTTGTTAAGATGAGCTTTCTTGTGTACTTTATATCTTATTTCACTTTCAGTATACCTCAGTTTATGAATTTAATTGTCTTACAGGTGTCCAGATCGATTGGGGATGTCTATCTGAAAAAGCCAGAGTTAACGAGGGATCCTATATTTCAGCAGTTTGCATCTCCCATACCCTTGAGGAGACCAGTAATGACTGCAGAGCCTTCAATTAAAACGCGTAAGATCAGACCTCATGATCTGTTTTTGATCTTCGCATCTGATGGGCTTTGGGAGCAATTAAGTGACCAAGCAGCAGTGGAAATCGTCTCCCAGAACCCCAGAGTGGTATGTTCAATTTTCAAACCATTGGTTGCTCAAGGCTTAATCTTCGGTTTTATTCCCTCCCGTAAGAGATTTGATTTTGAATAGCTGGTGATTTGCAGGGAATAGCAAAAAGATTAGTGAGAGCAGCCCTCAAGGAAGCTGCTAAAAAAAGAGAGATGAGATATGATGATATAAAAAAGATCGAGAAAGGCATACGGCGCCATTTCCACGATGACATAACTGTTATAGTGATATATCTTGACCGGCAAGGTTCAAAATATAAAGAGAATTATGTTGACTGCACGAGATCTCCTGCCGACATATTTTCTTACAATTCAGATGAATCTGAGCTTCCTCTTAATCCCAGCGTCTAAACAGATGGTGCAGCTAGTGTTTACTCAAAAGTGGTATCATGCTGCCAATCGAAATTTGTGAATAATGAAAGTAGATGCTTATAGGAAACTAATCTGTATAGTTGAAAGGCATCATTCTGTCAAAGCAGAATTTTTGAATAAATGAAATTTTGGTGAGTGAATGTACGTAAGTCTGTTCGGACTTGTTAGAAGAGGACTTCTTGTTAGTGATCCAGATGCTGCTCATGGCTGATATTCTGTACTTTTCCATTTCACTTTTTTTTGGTTTTTTTCTATCTAGTTATTCTTGTCATAGTATATAAATAGTCGCTACCATTTCTTAGAATCATAGGTATGTATATAGCTTTTTTTTAAGTTTGAACCTGTAATCTCGTTTCTAGCTGCCCAGATTGTGATCTTTTTGTTTTTGGTCCATCCTTTGATCAGTACAGAGTTATTTCTGTGCTTAATAGTTCGTAAAGTGATCCAATTCCCATCTCCAGAAGTTGAAGCTTGTATAATATTCAGAGTGATCTTTCTTGGCAGAGTGATCTTTCTTTGCAGTCCAAATCAAGTTTACGATTATCATCTCTGGAAGTGAAAGAACGTCTTACGTTATCCTTCATTTTCAGTAATCTGCTTCCGATTGTACGGTGGGCGGTTTGCTTCTAAGAGCATTGATAGGCCTTTTTTGAAGTATTGTGGATTTGAAATTAGTTTACACGAGGGAGGCGGGTTGGTGAGGAAGACGGTACCCAGGTTTTAAATTCTTTTTTTTTTTTTTTGGCCAAGCGCCGCGCCGAGATCTTATTCATGTCAAAGCCTGCAAAAAAAGATTGGGAACACATGCACTCGGTGGATCGTATCAACAACCCATGTTAGAGGACACATCAATCAAATGGCAGAGTTCCTTTTATCTGGATGTCTCCTGGACGACTGGGTGTCAACGTCTTCCTCACATTGTTTCGTCATTTGATAACCCAAAAGAAACCAGGGAAGCAATCAACCTGTGATAATTCGCACAATCTCGGCTACACCAGCTCCAATTGTATTATGACATATTATCTAAAAAATACTGTACTTTGATTTTGTTCATGATATCATGATATGATGATGCCCATTTTATAATAGTGTCATCAATCACATTGGTCAAACGATGCGCCGAGTGTTGTTTTCTTTCAGTATGAAACTAAAATGGAGCCACGAGGGACGAGGTGTAAGCGAATCTTTCTTTTCCTTCCCGTGCTCAGTGGGAGCTCAGTACTCGTCAGGCCAACCTGGCAAAGAAAGGGAAACCCGTTCTTGCTGAGCTGCATCGAAGAAGCACTTAAAGGAAGAAGATGAAATGGATCAAACCCATTTCCGGTTTTGCAGCCTTTAATCGGATAATTCTTCTGCTTAATGAATTAAATCGTCAAGAATGTGTTAAAGGGGGAGGAGCTCAACGTGTTGGTGTCATTGAGATTTCTTCCTTGAGTTGGATGCAGAACAAAATAATAATAATCTTGATATATGAATCCTTCTCACTTACTGGTCAGACATGGCCACCTTTCTCCGCTCCTTCGGGTGGGTGCTTTGAGCATTTAGAAGTCAAGACTACTTTGTTAGTCTAAGACTCTAAGCCATGAGAGTTAAATGTTCTTCAACCGGCCTCCACTAAAATTCATACAAGATTAGACTTGGAATGTTACATTAGAGAAGACTAGAGAAATCTACGACGAAGGCTGCCAACCAAGTACCCCCACGGGCCCTGTCAACAAGGCCGTGCTAGTGCCGTTAACAACTGCCCAACTTCATAAATGGCTTCAAGGTTGAGTTGAAGGTGGCCAAAATAACAGTCATCCTACTAATTTTGTCTCCTAGTCCAATAATTGTATAAAAGACTGGGACATTTAAACCATTAATTTTTTATTAAAATTCCTTGGTTTGTCGGACATTTAAACCATTAAATTTTAATTAAAATTCCTTGGTTTGTCGGAAGAGAACCAGTAGGTGACCCTGCAAAAAAATTGATGGTAAGAATAAAGGCAATAAAAAAAGGTGGATACATAAAAATATTGGGACAGATAAGCAGATATGTGAGCAAATTGCAAATGTGAACTTTTTTTTTTGCTTGGAAAAAAATATGAGCATTTTTTTAATACGAACAATTTGTACAATTAAAAAGTAAATGAGGATATCAATTAATGATGACTACACAACATCTAGTCTACACTAAAACATCATGTTAGCTATCATAGAAAACGATTTTTAACTGCATCCCTTTCATACGCTTTTAAAGACATATACCGCTAATTGGCCCGACATATACAGGATTCAAAAGTCAAGCATTCACGCAAATTACCCACTAATATAAAGAACCACACAAATTGCAATAATAAACAGACCCAATCAAACAACAGGGTAATTCTCTCGGTAAAATTGGTAATTCCAGCAGGTACAAGCGGCGTCTACAAAAAAACTTCCGTTATTTTCCATAACAAAAAACTTACGGTTAAAACTTAAAGTCAAAGCTCATACGAAGCCGGGGACAAGAAGAATCTGCAAGGTATATATATATATATATATATATATATATATATATATATATATATATATATATATATACATGATTGATATAAAATAATGTCACCATTGTAACAGTGCCGGTCATTGTTTTTTTATAAAAAAAAGAGAAAAACAGTGTCAGTGATTGGCCACGCACCTCACTAGCATCTGGCACTATACAGACGACAACTCAAGTCAATCGCAGGGCAACCACACAAGAGCAAAGGAGTCGCTGGCCAATTTTGCCCAAAATATCCCGAACCCCATTTATTTCAAGACATTGGCCTCATATTGGGATGATGCAGCGCTTTCGCCTCCCGCCATAATGCCCCTCAACAGACTCGGTGGTCCTACACTCCTACTCCCCATAAGACAGGGCAGAAGTCGGCAGTCTTGAGCCACTTCCCACAAGCTCTTATCTTCTTCAACTTGTGATGCTCATCCTTTCCCATATATCCACATTCCATACCATCATCCATCTCTGGGTTTCGCTTCAGCTGAAAAAAGACTGAAACTTTTTTTGGTTGTGGGTAGGAAGAGATGGGGATAGTGGAGGAGGCGCACAACGTGAGGGTGATTGGGAATGGTGTGCAGACGGTGGTACTGGCGCATGGTTTCGGGACGGACCAGTCAGTGTGGAAGCACCTGGTGCCGCACCTGGTGGACGACCACCGCATCATCCTTTTCGACAACATGGGCGCCGGCACGACCAACCCCGACTTCTTCGACTTCGACCGCTACTCCTCCCTCGACGGCTACGCCTACGACCTCCTCGCCATCCTCGAGGAGCTCGGCGTCACCTCCTGCATCTTCGTCGGCCACTCCGTCTCCGCCGTCGTCGGCGCTCTCGCCGCCATCTCCCGCCCAGACCTCTTCTCCAAGCTCGTCATGATCTCCGCCTCCCCAAGGTTGGTTCTTCTTTTTCTTTCTTTGTTCTCTCTTGGTAACGAGTCAAAGCTTTTATTTTGTGAGTGGGCAGGTACTTGAACGATTTGGATTACTATGGAGGGTTTGAGCAGGAGGAGCTGGAGCAGCTGTTCCAGGCGATGAGGTCCAACTACAAGGCGTGGGTGGACGGGTTCGCGCCGCTGGCGGTGGGAGGGGACATGGACTCGGTGGCGGTGCAGGAGTTTAGCAGGACGCTGTTCAACATCCGGCCGGATATCGCACTGAGCGTGGCGCAGGCCATCTTCCAGAGCGACATGCGCCAGTACCTCGGCCTTGTCACCGTCCCATGTCATATCATCCAGAGCAGCAAGGATCTCGCCGTCCCCGTCGTCGTCTCTGAGTACCTCCACCGCAACCTTGGTGGTGAGTCCATTGTGGAGGTCATGCCCTCTGAGGGCCACCTGCCACAGCTCAGTTCGCCGGACATCGTCATCCCCGTCCTCCTCCGGCACATTCGTTACGATATTGCAGTGTAGCTCCCAGTCCTCTTCCTTCCACGGTAATATCATGTGATGATTTCCAGGAGAATCTGTACTTCATTCACGTTTACGATATTGATCAGTTTGGTAGCTCAAAGTTTCAACCTGCTCGTGTCATGGTAACTTGTATGTGGTAGGGAATAATACAATCAGACTCTTGAAAGATTTGCATAGATTTACCTTTGTTCTATGCTTGTGTGAGGCAACTGGTGGGAGTGAGCCAATGGCATCTATTACGACTCTCGGGAGCATTGGATGTTGGGAAGAGCCAAGGGGGGCCTGGAAGTGAGTAGACATCATCTTGGTCGACCCCTGCGCTCTGTTCATGATGGTGATCATTTTTTATCAATCCAATTGTAGTCATTTTCTCCATTTAGGAGCCACATGAAACGTTTCCAGATTGTGAAGCTCCCGTTTGTAACCTTTAGATGACCAGATGACTTCATCATTTGTTAGTTTGGTTAAAATCAAATCAAATTACTTATTTAATTAATTGAATTAAAATTAATTTGATTAATCAAACGAAAATTAAAAATATAATAAATAATTAAATCCACCAAATTAAACTAATTCAATTTAATTTGGTTTTAATCAAATTCTAACCAAATTAACAAAAATGATAAATAATATTTTTTATCATTAGTAATGTTCGATCTTTAATATAAACTGTAATTCTTCTTAAGTTTTATTTATGAATAAAAAAATTTTGGCACACATTTAAGTGTTGATTATAAATTTATCACAAAAAGTTACATGAATAATATTCTAATTTGAGACATTAAATAATATATACATAATATATAATAAATTAAATTTTAATTTCTTACACATATATAAATACATTATTTTCAATAAATTAAACCAAAATAATAAACCTTTATTATATATCATAATAATAACTAAAAGTAAAAGGCATATGTACAGTAAAAAAAGTGATGCAAAATAAGATTATTTCAATTTATTAGTTCATTTGGTTTGATTAATTTTGATTAAAAACTGATTGGTTGATTTTTGGTTAAACTAAACTACAACCAACCCGAAGTAGCACCATGTTCATCCCACGTTCCACGTAAGGTGCAGGAACTCTCATTACTCCTGTTCCACCTGAAAAATGTAACAGAACCCTGATAAAATTATTCAACAACCAGCAAAAATAAGAATTCTGTCGAGAAAATAACCTTCATAAGCATTTCCACCTCGCTTCCATCTCCAACAGCATTCCTTGCTTTCCCTCCAGTGGTCTTTTATCAAGTCCAGACAAACTTATTGATCTTGAGCAAAAGAACCTGTCCTTTTCCATGCCGACACCGACGGAAACATATGATCATGAGTTCATGAAAAACTAGCAACTGATTTTATAGTAGATCACATATTTAGAGGCTTACTTCCGAATGAAAAATGACAACTCTTCCCCTAGTTTGAATTAGAAAAGTCTGATTCAGTGTACTCTCTTTTGCTTGAGTTCTAAGAGGCGCTAATTTCCAAAGGCCAGGAAAATTACTTGCCAATAACGTCACTCTTGTTGGCGGCTGCAATTGTAATTTTAATGAAAAGAGAACGAATTTGTGAGAATCATACAGAAGTTATATGACATTGCAAAGTAAACCAAGCAAGTAAAGGGAAGAGCATATAAGTTGTAATTTAAATAAGAAAACACTCGCCTGATTTATCATAGCACTGTTTTGCATCATTCAACACCAAATTATGACGGAAGAGACAGAACCCCAGATTTATATAGTTAGAGGTCAATCTGCTTGTCTGAATCAGATACTAGAAAGGAAGAGTCGTTGGTTATGTCATTCCTATAATTTTGGAGAAATTTCAATCATCAACAAGACTGCCAAACACCGTCCTAGATTTCTAGACACTACCATCTCAAAGGCTTAATGGAGAATAATTGCTCCATCAGGTCATAAAGACCAGAGGCAAGAAACATATAGCGCTTCACATCACAAATACAACAGCCTTTGTAAGTGCATCATGCCCTGTTCAGAATGATTCATGTAAATTTTACATGCATAATGATGTACATTTGGTATCTAAGTCGAGTTCAACCCTTGAACTTCAGAGACATGCATTATGAATAATACAGATCATTTGCTTTATAACGATAATAATTGAAAGACATCTCCATATGTTATGTTGCAATCATCTTTTGATAATTAGACATTGGATCATGGGAAAGAAACGCTTATTTATATCCCTTCCATCAAAGAGTACCAGTTATAGCTACCTCACGATGGTTCTCCCAAACAATACCACTTAATTACTTAACTATGGCAATCATCTCTGAATAGCAAGGACCACATGAAGTTAAATAAATCCAACAAAACAGTTACTCCTCTTCAACATGTTATATAATTGACAAACAATCTCACCTTTGCTACTCAATCTCCAGGGGCATCATCATCAAATAAAGATCTATAGAACCTCTTCCTCTCCTCCGTATTGCACAGGCCACCACTACTTTCCACAGAGTCATCACTCTCAGACACCTCCCTCACAGCCCTCAACTTCTCAAGCTTGATCAATCCCCTCTTCCTCTTCTTCTCCAAATTGATCTCGCACCTCCTCCTATTGTACTCATGAAGCCCCTCCTGCATCAGCTCCCCAAATTTGTCCTTCACAACCACCATCGGGTCCTTCTCCACCAACTCCTTCCCACAGTACCCATCCCGAAGAACCACCGTGTATATCTTGTACCTGTTGGACACATAGAAGACCCCCGGGTGCCGCAGCAGCAACGCATTCAACTTCTCCGGCAAACCGAACTCCCTCTTGAAATGCCCCAGCTTCACAATTGACGCCTTCTTCCACAGCGTCAACGACAGCAACTCATGAACAACCCCCACCGCCCGCTTCTCCGCCGCCTCCGCCCCCGCCTCCGCTGCAGCCTCCGAATACGGCGAAATGTACGGCGAGCCGCCATTGAACTCCTGGAACCTCTCCCACGACTTCGCCCAGGTCAACGGCAGGCCGAACTCGAACCCCGGCTCCGCATTCCGCCGCGCTGCTCGTGATTCCACCGCTGAAACCGCCGCGAAATCGGGGTCTCCGACCAGCTCAAGCTCCATCGAGCTCCGCCGACGACCGCGATTGATGAGCCGGAAAAGATCCGGATGACTAGGTACGATCCGCAACAGGTAGTCGTCCGGGAAGCCAAAGCTTCGCTTCAACTCGCCCAGTTTGATGACGTTGAGGCGGCGGTTGGCGGCCATGAGGAGGAGGCAGGCTAGGGTTTGGGCCATCCGCGGCTCCGATTGGCGAAGCACTTCGGCCTCCTCGTCGACGAGGGCGGCCATGCGCTTGGTGAGGCGGACGAGGACGGCGCCGGGGGAGTCGGGGTCGGGGAAGAGGTCGAAGCAGCAGGGGTACTTGCGGAGCCAGTTGAGGGCCTTCCCTTGGAGGTCGAGGGTTTTGAACTTCTTTTGGATGAAGCGGACGGGAGGTGACAGGGTGGGGTACCGGAGGATGAGGTTCTTGATCTGGTTGTTGACGATCCACCGACGGTTCCGGGAGAGCGCCGCCTCCAGGATCGGGTCCTTGGGGCTCGACCAGACGGCGAAGGATCGGGTACCGGAGGCGGCGGCGAGTGTGGAGGTTAGGATATGGTTTGTGAAGTTGGTTTTCATCGCCATAAGCGTCGCCGCCGCAGAGCTCCGCAAGGTAGATCGGCACCGCTGCCGTTGCCGGCGAGAGGGAAGACGATTGATTCAAATGGTCCGTCAAACGGGTCGGGTCCGCGTCTATATAGCCTTCTTCCTCCTCGGGCAACTCATTTGCACCCGGTTCACTTAGTTTATAAATTTATATTAACGAGTTATTGTAATTAATTATTTAATCACACCATTTTTACGGTTCATAATCCCCAAAATATTATAAGCCCATTAAATAGATTACACATTTTTCACTTTTGTCAACGGGACGCGTAGGCTTGTAAGCTTAAAAAATAAAAAATAAAAGGAGATTTGTATTAAATTTATAATTTAAATTTAATAAAATGTACAATCTCGTTCAAAATTGATTAATAGTAAAATAATATTTTTTCTATTAATCTACTCTAAAATAAAAATTAGATTCAATGACCCCCGTGGATTGAAATAGTGAATTGGATAGAAATGTCACTTATATTACACTTGTTTTTTTTTTCTTACACTCTGCACTTGTTAACTAATTTAAATCGTAATTACATATGGCTGAATTAATGTAAATTTATTTAACTTTTTTATACTAAGCCAATATAAAATTTATTTACTTAAGTTACTGAATTGATAAAATCCTTAAATATTTTGTGATGAAAAAAAAAAATTCACTAAACAAGAAGAAGTTATCCTTAGTAGGGGGAGTTTAAAAAGGATATTAAGAAAAATTTGGGATGCCTAGAGCTTTCAAGTTGCGACCAAACGGACAAGGTTGACGAAGAAGATATTGTTCGTCCCGTGAATTTTATTGATAACCCTCGTGGTTGATAGATTTAATTCACGGTTTTGCCGTATTTTATAATAGGAGCATAAATCGTCTAGATGAAGTTTGAATATGATTCATGCTTCAAATAATAATTTTGGTAATGTAGATTTACGGTCTAGATTCAGTACTATTAATTTTATTCATAATTTTACAAATTCCCTTATTTTCATAAGAAATACAACTTTATTATATCTTGCATCAGACTAGTGCCTTTTTATTTTTTAGAAAAAAAACTAAAAAAATTATTTTCTTCTAACAAAAATATTTTTTTTTGAAATTTGTGTGTGTGTGTGTGTGTGTGAAATTTTAAAATATTTTGATTAGAAACTCGCTCATTCAGATTGTTAAGCATATTTATGATTTTATATAAACAACCCCCGCTGAAACTCTAAATCATTGAGTATATCCTTTGAGAGAGCTTAGCCTAATGATTGTAATTAGTATCTAATCATACTTTATGTAACACCCCAAATCCGGTTCACGCTCATGAACCAAACTGGCATGTTACGAGCCCCGGTTAGGTCGGCTAATCCGAACCCAACTCACACGGATCCAATCTCGGCGTCTTAAGATGAAGATACAACTTATCATACATGCATAAATACGTTAAACCCTAACATGATACTACATGAATGACTTGCAGTTCAATTCACACACCAATACCATTACGATAAAAATTAATAAGAATTCTAAAATATAACGGACAGAGTTTCCCCTAAAAATGTCATTAGGGGCCACCCTCTCACATTAACATATACAAATGTATATACGACTATAAATCAACAACTTTATTCACATATGATTCTAACCTACTGTAAACATCTTTCTCTTGATCTTGGGTCTCAGCCCACCTGTGCCCTCTATTCACATTTCATATCATCTCATCATATCATAGCAGTTCATCACATCATCATGCTTTTCATTTTCCTTACATTAATGCTAATATAATATAATCATAAACAAACTATTAAACAATCATTCACCAAATATTTGTATGTGTGCAGAAGACCTCGTTGGTCTTACGTCCAGCTGGCACATCTATCTCGTACTCGTCACCTACATATAGTACAAAAACGTCAGTAACGAGCGTTACTGGTCCAAAATATAACTAATAACAAACTGGCTATGAGAGCAAACTCTCATATGAAATTAAAACATCATATACTCCTCATGAACTCTCTGAAGGCATCTACTGAGGAGCCACTGGGCTGCAGACCCAGTAGTGTCCCGAACTAACTGAACTGCTGTTGTTGTTGCTGCCATCGACATTTTCTTCATTTTCTGGTCTCAAATCCTAAGCCCTCTCCTTACCTCCATATTTCTCCTGGCCTTGAACACGAAAGCCGAGTACTCTTAGGCAGTCACCATCAGTACCCTTTGAACCACTAGTCATGACATGCGTTGTACTAAACAGTACCCGTAAACCTCCATGTTCTCCGGGTGTGAGGAACTCAA